>VZTO01018798.1:468-24256 GCA_013400615.1 Syrrhaptes paradoxus
CATTTAATTTGAATTAAGATGGATTCACCCTACTTGAGCTGATCAAAACCCTAAACTGAAAGGTATCCTGCTGGGAGCAGTGGCCTTTTGCTAGTTAAGCTTTCCTGAAGGTACATTAATGGTGTGTAACAATACGGCTGAGAATCACCCCAGTTCCTGCTCGGTGTCAGGGCAAGAGGGGGGCTGATGGAGCCCTGATCTCCTCCTGCGAGATCAACCCCTCATCCCGAACACGAAGCTTTCTGCTCAACATCACCCAGCCCAATGGGCATCCAGAAGGAGAGAACGCTGGTGTCCTCTGCCACAAAATCCCTCCTGCTCGCCTGTGCCCTGCTCACCAGAAGAGGGGCCGGGGTCCTTCCACTTTTCTTGCAAGAAATCACCAGGAGTCAGCAGCAACTCCAAGCTTGAACTGCAGACAGAGTACGGTGAGCCCAGCAAACTGCTCAGAAGTTATTTCCTTATTTATAGCCGGGTTCTGCTCGGACAGATGACATTTTAATCTCAAAAGCAGAAATCCATTCCACTGGGTAAAGACAAGGGGAAGGAATTACCATGCAGGCTACGAGGATTTGAACTGATCGAGAGGAGAGGTCTCGGAGCGGCACGTCAGGGGGTTGGTGGGACAGGTTTCTGTTCCCCCATCACACAGGCTTCCTTTCGGCGTCTCTGAAAACTGCTTTCTGCTCCCCAGCCATCGCTGCGATGGACGAGAACTCCAGTTCACAGCGAGCGGCTACAAGCAATGCTGGCCAGCCAAACCCCTTCCTCTTTTTCTGCAGGAATTCCTTTCCCACACAATCAGAAGCCAGCTAGCCTCCTACTAATGGAGAAACTGGAGCTTAAATCCTCCCTGATTGCTGCGTATGGCCAGCTCCAGTCTGTTTTCAGCAATCCCCAACACACACCTTCCTCTGAAGTCAGCCTGATCTGGGTATCGGGTGGAAGATTTATTTCTGTGCCTAAATAAAGATGTAGACACTCAAATACATGTCCCACTGAAGAAAAAAACAGGGACCACTGAGAGCAGTTGGAATAACGAGGACTCCTGCAGAAGTCCCAGCAAGGCAGACACAGGCTGAGCTCTGCATCTTCCTTTCTTTACGCACAGAAACAAACCAATAAATTTTCTAACTGTTGGACAGTGACCTCTAAAATCGCATTTACGAATCCTGTGGAGCAGGAAACATTTTCCAGGCTGGTGGATTTCTGCAGGCAGCTCCAGGACTGAACTGGCATTCAAACCTCTGGTCACATCAGAAGGCTGAAATTGATTATTAACAGGTTTTGTTCACAGGTTTTATTAACCTGGAGTTATGAAAAGGAACTCCGCAGTTTTTGAGAATGTTCCTGATTCTCACAACCTTGATCCATTGATGAGACATAACCAGGAAACGAACATATGGAGACAGAAAAAATAAAGAACAGCAGCTGCATTAGTAGCAACACGGATTTTTTCAGAGATGTGATGCTATCCTCGGCATCTCACCTTCCTTTTTACAGCTGCCGGGTTGTACCTGCTGGAGCACGTTGTGCACGTGTAAGGACCAAACGGTAAGGAAGGACGGACAAGGCTTTTAACCAAATTGGCTTGGCAGTACGTCTGCAATTTTCACACAGCTCATTAGTGGTGACTTTTTATGGAAATGGAAGCTGAAACAAAACCAAACGCATCTAACAGCTACATGTTCTGCAAATAGATCCCTTGATTGAAAAGAAATGGTTCTTTATTGTATGCGAAAGAGAAAAAAAAGGAGCAAGAAAGGAGAAAAATGAAGGTTTGGGGAAAGAAGAACCACAAAGAGTCCTTCATAAAGCACCCTCACAGTGCTGTGCTGAGACACCCAGGTACTGGTGTCCAGCACCCTTCACCTGGCCAGTCCTGCACAGCAACCCACAGGTCAGGCAAATATCTCACAAGAGCCCTCCATTTCCGAATGCCATGAAAAATCCATAGAATTCATCAAATTAATAGAATTCATAGAATAATTAAGGTTGGCAAAGACCTCAAGGACCATCAAGTCCAACCATCAACCCAACCCCTCCCGTCCCACTACCCCATGTCCCCAGGCACCACATCCACACGTTTCCTGACCCCCTCCAGGGATGGGGACCCCACCACTTCCCCAGGCAGCCTGTTCCAACGCCTCATTGCTCTCAATGAAGAATTTTTTTCTAATATCCAGCCTAAAGCAGCAGCAACATCAAAGTCTCAAATTCTTTAGTGTCTTCTGCACTTCTATTCACTCTTCTCTGAAACGGGCTCATCAACAGTGCAGGTGTCCTGCGATGGGACCATCAGTGGGACCTCCGTGAGAGCAAAGTGACCCCATATTGGAGCAGAACGAGTGACACTTGACGTTCATTTAAATGCTTAACGCTGGGTCCTATTTGCAAAGCATTGGCATTCCTGCTCTCCTGCGCCTGCACTGATTGATCTCATTTGCACATGCAAATCAAACGCCAGGACGAGACACTTCATATTCCCTCAACTTCATTGAGTGCCGCAGCACCGCGGGTCAATATCTCGCTCCATCCCCCACGAGGCGGGGAGGGCTCTCGCTGAGTCAGCAAATGTTAATAAGCCTTGCTGCTTTCCAGCCTTAAAATCAATTAGCAGCATATTAAGGCAGACTTGCTGGGAGCTCATTTAAGTAATAAAAATATTTTGTATAGCTAAAAAGAAGGGTTGACTCTTGCCGTCCCAGTTCCCCAGGGAGTTGTTTTAATCCAAAGTCAGAATGGAAAGCGACGTGTCTGCCACATTTACTGGAAAGCGGAGCTGCTCTGCTGCTTTTGCTGCCTTCAGAGGGAAAGCAGGGTGTTGGAAAACCGCCCAGTCCTTACTGCAAGCTTTTCCCCCTGTTTCCACCCTGGTTGCAGGTCTGGCCCCGTCCCGTTCCCCATCACCAGCTCGCATGAGTCTGACAAGACAATCGACTGAAGTGGAGCTTTTAAGCTTCTCCCCCTCACTCATGAGCAGCTCCTGACAGTCACCAGGGCGCAGAGCTTGCCGCTCCGTTAGGGCGATGCTGCCAACGGCACCCGCCACACAAGCACCGGACCTCGAGCAGCTCTCCCCGTTCAAACCCAGCGGCACCTCGGCTGCCAGCAGAGCTCAGCTGGGCTTTGCACCCACACCGGGTCCCTGCTCCTGAAGAAACGAAGTGCTCTAGTCCACAACAAAGCACGAGCATCCTCAGCCACCTTCCCAGGATAACGCACAGCTATTGACATTTATTTCCTCATCTTCTAACTGAGATTTTTGGTTCCTGAGCACCTGACTACCCGATGCAGCATCCAGCCCTGCAAGGGGCCAACGCCTGGCTTATCTGCTTGATTCTACTTCAGGAAATTTATTGGACATCGTCTGCGAGGATCAGGCTAAGCAGACTCCACCAGTTCCTGCCAAGGCTGGGAAAAATAATTAAGTCACCACCGTCATGCCAATTGCCACCCGTTTCCTTTTCAAGGCTGAAACGCCGCTGCTGCCTGAATGTGCTTCTGAGCAGGAGAACGTTTCCCCCATGGAACAGAAAGGAGCACACAGACAGATAACTGGAAATAAATAGAAAATTGGGTTTACAAGCCAACTTTGGATTTCTCAGGTGGCTTTTTGCCCTTTAAAAGTTGTTTATAAAACCCCTGCTCCTGTCTAAATTACTATCATATTCTGAATTTATTTTTTTTTAACATCACAGCTGAGATATCAAAGGTATATATTCCCTGCCAGGCCAACATCGGCTCTCCTAGTGCTAGCACACACCAGGAGCAAAGGGTAGCAAGCAGCCCTGGTGGGAACTGGGTTATAAAGCCCTGCTGACCGACTCGGACCAACCAGACACTTCACTTCTTCTCTCATCAAGTTTGCATCCACCGCTCCAAGCATGAGACTGAACAGAAGAGCTGACGGTGCAAAGCCACCTGCTTGCAACAGGCACACAGTACATGAAACGAAACAGGAGCTGCACACAGCAAACAGCTGATGGCAAGCAGGGACAGAGCTCAGATATTGGGGAAAAAATCCAAAGAGCAGCCATAAAAAAAAAAAACCACCCACACAAAACCTGAAACCATATGACAGGCAAACCTATTGTCAACCAAATTTTTTACATTAGGTAGCAAACACTTAATTGGAGACAGAGTCAATCCAATGTCATGCTTTCAATCTAATTATAAAACCACTGCTCTTCCAGACACTACACGGTGTAAAACAATCCTGCCACTCAATATTATTGACAACGCTGCGCTGCCTTGCAGCTTAGCTGGTGCCGTGGTTCACCATGTACTCCCAGTACTAACACCTTGCAAACAAGAAGCAAATTAAAACACGCTGTGCTGACGGAACAGCTGCCTGGCACAGCTTTGACAGCTCTACGCACGCGTTCATAAATGCACGTTATGGACCCTAAAACGAGGGCGGTGACCGTGGTGGCACACAGCCTTCTGCTGCTCCTCACCTTCCCAGCAAAGTCCTGCCAGATGTGCAGCTGCAGGGCTGAGCTATCCTCCAGCTATTCCCCATCAGCCAGCATCCCCCTGCACCGCTGCATCCCTCCCCAGCGGGACCCCAGCCCTCTGCTCCCCTCCAGGACCACTGACGACACCTCGGCTTTGTTCCTGTCCTCTCTTTTGGGCATTGTGCTCATTATCATCACTCATGGTTTTTTAACCCTCTTGGATTAAAATGGGATTTGGACATTTCAGACGCAGGAATATCACCCCTCAGACGCGATCCGGGGAGCCCTTGCTTTGTTTCCAGAACAATCGATTCATCTCCAGCCCCTTGGAAGCAGCGGTGTGACCCAAAACACGTCAGCTCATCCACCGACCCGCCAAGATATCAACACTGACAATAAGATACAGCGACAGGACGCATTAAGAAGTGCACGAGGCCAGCACAGCCACCTCAGGATCTCTTTAGCTGGTTTCAATGCTCTCTAAGCAAGTTACTGCAGCAAAATAAACGAATAAAACAATTTTTGGTAAATAGGATTAGATGAGAACTCCTGGGTCATCTGCTGCCATCCTCTATTTCATTGCTTCCCCATATGGTGAGCCTACATAAAAACATGGGCAACGTCTCCTTACAGCACTCTGGATAATGTGTAACAATCAGAATTTAAACTCTTCAGGCAGGTTTTTAAGTTCTGCGGTTCCACAATACAACAGATGGGACGTCTTCTAAAATTTAAATTAATTACAACTTGGAACAAATTAACTATAAAAAGAATAACACGTCATGAGCACAGAAATCTTCACATTAATATTTTTATCAATTCAACACAACCAATTCCCTGGGAGCAGGACTGTGTACCAACATCCCAGGGGATGCTGGAGCTCCGGCTGCAATGAACATCTCAAAGTCACCGTGTTGAAGCCTCTGGGAGACCAAGGGACATTTTGAACCCCCCGTTTGAGAGCATGGGCGCACTCAGCCCATGTTATGGCTTCTCAGGCCGCTCTCCTCCATAGCTTCATCGCTACAAACTGTAAAGGCTGGAAACTTTTTTATTTTTTTAATTAAAACTTTAATTGCTGAGCACAGCTCTAATAATGAAAAATAATCGTGTGGATTTGGCACAGGAGCTCTGGCCACTTACACGTCTAGGAACCATTTCACCAGTTACAATGTCAACCAGTCTGATACTGGGCAGCCCACAAAAGCAGAGCACTCTGCACCCAAAACTCAGAGATTTTAAAAATAAATATTGTATGAACAGGAAGGCAGCATCAGCATGGTAGACTCATTATTTTGTTTAGCACCTTACCAACACTTCAGTGTTGTACACACCAGTTAGTATCACAGCCCTCGGACTGTGTGCCTGCAGCAGCAAACCAGCACCGACTGCAATCCCATTCCTCATCCCAGCACGAATTCCCTTTATTCTTTTTAAAGGAAACGTGCAATGCCACTAGACTCACTACTAACCCGCTGCTATCTGCTGACTCAGCAAACCCACCTCCCCCCAGCAGCAGGGATTTCCCGGGGAGCTCTCCCTTCCAAGCACCAACTCCAGCCCGACCCTGACTGCTGATACCCAGGGAGGAGGGAGAGATCAGCCCGAGGGAGACGAAGCTAAATCTTTCCCAGCTCACAACTGATACTAAAATTAGGAGGCAGAGTAAACAAAGAGAAGAGAAAGCCACTAAGACAAGGTACATTAAGCAGAGCAGATAAGGATGAAATGGTGAAAATTGCAGAATTGCAGGAGCAGTTGACTGAATGGGAGGTAAAGAACTATCTATTAAAGCAAAATGTCCTAAAGGATATTGCACGGACCTTGAAAGCTTTATGCCCCACTCAGCATGCCCAGTACTCAGCAGAGCAACGTGAAAGGAGGTGTTAGAGTCAGCCCACGCCGGCATCCAGAGCCACGCATTCGACCGCAAGGGTGTTCTGGTTTTAAACCATTAAACTGTGTCCTGCAGAGATTCACTCATCAGACAAACACAGCAACATCCAGCTTCCAGAAAAAGGAGCAGCAGAGCAAGACTCGGAGTGTTCATCCTTCCCACTGCCACCCCAACAAGGGTTACTCTGTACTTCGCTGTAACTCAGGATTTACATCCATGGGTCTCAGTCTGAAGACAGAAAAAAAGCACCAAGGCAGTAAATTTACCAAGAACCTTGTCTGCTTCGGATCATGATGTACTGGGAGAACTGGGACCCTGCTGGATGGTTGAATGAACCCAACACGGTGTTCGCTCAGGAGGCGAATTGCCGTAAGCAGCACACGGGGTTGTGGCTGTGAAAGTTTTACCCTGTTCAGAGCCAGTCCTGAAATTTATTTACACAGATGGAGAACATGCTTTGGCACCCCCCATCCCCCAGGACAGCGTTGGCCTTAACTTCAAATCAGCATTTCTGATCACGACAATCTGTTTTTACAAAAATTTAGTGTTTCCAAAGGCACAGAGAAACCAAACTGATCGACCTGCCCTCCACTAACGGGGCAACAAAGCCAAGTGCCAGGGAAACGGGGAGATGAAGCAGCTCTGCGGCTCGTGCACCGCGGCAATCAGTCAGGAACCCTCCTCCAGGTTTGGGAAAAGGAACGGGCAAACAGGGACGGGAACCAGTTTTTAATTGTATTTTCTAAAATACAGCCCTCTAAAGAATGAGATATTTGTGCTTAAGGGGAGGGTATTTATTATGAAGGAAAACAGCACCATTTACTTGGGGCTGTTTCCCTCTGTATTTAAACGCTTCTAATTTCTTAAAATAAGCAGTGTTCTTCTAGGCATAATTGTTTCTTTTCAATCAGGCACTCAGTGTTTGCAGCTATCAAATTTGTTGCAGCTGTAATCAAACACGATGTCTTGGGAAGGAAAAATCTTCACCTACTGTTGGATCTCGCTGCATCACAAAGGCTCTGGTTCTTTCCAGGGGCTTCCAACTGAACTTTGCTTTTGGAAAAAAAAAAAAATAAAATTAACACTAAAACCCTAAAAATTATATAGGTGAGGATTCCTCTATAAAAAAAAAGTATTCAACATTATTGCATCTCTTTTCTTTTATAGCACTTTGTTAGAGCTCAAGCAGCATGAATGAGAAAATAATTCCATTGGAGAAACTGGGGCACAGTGCAAAACGGACTTACAACCATCAGGACAGGGACACAGCTACAGAATCCAACTCCTTCCTGTCCTGCCAGCAACCCACTGCCCACACTGCAGCAGGACAAGCCTCAGGCAAGACCCCGTGGTGCCTGTTACAGATTTTTGCATTTCTTGAAGCAAACATCAGGTGAGCTACGGGACAGTCAGCTATCATCCCTCCGGGCATCCAGAAAAACCTTCAGGCTGCAGAGCTCCATCAGCTCAACCCCTCGCTGGTCCCTCCTGTGCTTCAGCTTCTCCTCCGAGCACTCACCCCCCGACCCACCCAAACCCCCCGGAACACACCACCTCAGGCAGTTCTGGGCAAGATCCCCAGGGCCGGGCTGGTTGCTCAGTGTCTGATGAACGCTCGGAGAGTCGCGGACAGAAGGACCTGGAGAGCCGGGAGAGCAGGAGCCGCAGGGGCTCGGAGCATCGCTCGCTGGCCACGAGTGACGAGGCGCAGGGTCAGGGACCTTTCCCGAGATCCCTCACTATTTTTCATACCCTCAGGACATTATTTATCAAATAATGATGTTATTTTATTTTATATCTACATTAACAAACTAAAAAGCCCACCTGCTATTCATCACGAACTGTTATTGGCATTATCGAGGAAATGACGTGGAATTTATATCAATTTTCTCCTTATTGTAAAAGACTTGCCCAATTTATTCTAAATGTCAACTGACTCTGTGTTCATCAGGTGTGTGGCGGCAGCGATTGTAATTAATTCCACATTGTAGTCTAGGCATGGGCTTTAATATTAGCTTCACACACCTTTCAGGGGAAGCAATAAATGGAAGCATTGGTCATTTTTGGTCATTAAATCTTCAAGAATATTTTTCACAAGATGAAACTGTCAAGATTCAGATCTCAGTAAAATTCTAACTTGGATTATTTATAGCTGTCTCTTCTCCTGAACCCTCCTGCAGTCGAAATGAAATGCAAGCCTCTGCGCAACAGCTGGTTAGCTGATTTTTGAGAGGAAAAAATTAGTCACAAAAAAAGGAAAAGAATCCCACAGTCTGGGGGTGAACAAGGCTAACTGTGAAATCATGATGAATTCAAACAGTTCAACGGGAGGAAAAAAAAACCCAAATTTGAGGATGCTAAGAGCATGAAAACACTTAATTCAAATATTTTCTAAATCATATGTTCTGAAATGGAGCTTCGTAAGAACTGCTTATATTTGGTAAAAGAACCTCTTAAGCAGAAAAATTCCCTTCAGATGAAAGCATTGTATTTAAATGGAAATGAGATTCTGGTGTTACACTCCAGCAAGAACAAGGTGACAATTCTTCATCCCCAGTCACCCCGCAGTGGTTGTCACCATTCATCTCCCAGGTCATCCCCCCGAGGACAGTCCTCGGTGCTGCTCCAGTCGCGTCTCCCCTCTCCCAGTGACATTGCCGGGGGTGTCCCCCCCTCTCCCAGTGACACTGCCGGGGGTTGTCCCCCCCTCTCCCAGTGACACTGCCGGGGGTTCCCCCCCTCTCCCAGTGACACTGCCAGGGGTGTCCCCCCCCCTCTCCCAGTGACACTGCCGGGGGTTTCCCCCCTCTCCCAGTGACACTGCCAGGGGTGTCCCCCCCCCTCTCCCAGTGACACTGCCGGGGGTTTCCCCCCTCTCCCAGTGACACTGCCAGGGGTGTCCCCCCCCCTCTCCCAGTGACACTGCCGGGGGTTTCCCCCCTCTCCCAGTGACACTGCCAGGGGTGTCCCCCCCCCTCTCCCAGTGACACTGCCGGGGGTTTCCCCCCTCTCCCAGTGACACTGCCAGGGGTGTCCCCCCCCCTCTCCCAGTGACACTGCCGGGGGTTTCCCCCCTCTCCCAGTGACACTGCCGGGGGTTGTCCCCGGTCACATCTCTGCACAGTAGCTCCACGTGCTGCCCATGCACCCACAGACAAATCCCCAGCAGCTTTCTGCAGCCATCCTGACCTGGCAGCTGGGAACCCAGGCGGCTCAGGCAACCCGAGGCGGTGCAGAACCACAGCTGGGAGGAGCAGCCAGATGTTTGAACCCGACCTGGAGCCTCCAACCCAGCGATGCTGCACCCTCAGCAGCCTCATCCTCCGTTGCAGCCTTTGCCACTCCTTGAGATGGCTGGGGAAGGAGAACTTTGCTCTCAACTCTGTCCCACAGCAGAATGACTATAAAATCCCCCCCTGCTTACTGGGCTTGAAATCATCGCTGGCATCTAGAGAGAAATCACAACGAACAGCAAGGGATCAGAGAACACGGAGAAACGCACACCAAGCGGAATGAAGAATGAGGAGGAGGCCGGGCAGTGGGGAAAAGAGAACTAAGGAAGATCCATCAGCAAGACACGATGACGGACAATAAAGTCGGAAAACCATGAGCTCACGAAGGAAGCACCAGACACAGCCCAGCAGCCCCGGAGCGGGCAATCCCTCCCACCCCACAGCCCTGCCTCTCCCTGCCTCGCTGTTCCTACACCACCTCCCAACCCTGTCCTCCTGGAAACAGGATGTAATAGATTCCAGCATCACCGCACGCAAGCTCTCCCTTTTTTAGCCAGAGCTGCAGCTGAGCTCTGTTGGAACAACCAGACATGAAGATAAATATCAACAGGTACGAGCAAGAGATGTCGGCGTTGTTTTCAAGAAATTTCTTGTAAGAGATCTTATCGTCCCGGTATCATACCAACCAGATAAGCTTGAGAGATGTTAACCTAGATAAAGTCAACCTCAATGTATGTATTTCCCAGAGGTCAGGGTAGAGCACACAAGTGCAAACACAATATTTTTGTGTCACTTTGATGCCTCCCACTACGTGCTTTCTTCCCTTTAAAAAAAAAGTTTGAGATCTTTTGTTCCAGTTTTTAAATTCTGTTTCTCTCGGTGCGTTTCCCAATGACTGCTCAGAGGGAGGAGAACAACGAGCACGCTTTGAGAGCGGATCATAAAGGAGCCACTTACTGCAAGGACTCTGATGCATTGTTCTGTCTTTAAACATGAATTATCGAATCACGAGCTATTCACCCAGCCCTAGATTACCAATGAACTGAAACAGCGTTACAGCAGCAGCACGTCCCTGTGATCAGAAACACACTCATCTCCGCCCTTAGTCTTAGTTAACAACAACCCAGAGAGCAGCAAGCCGGCACCCTCTCTGTGCCATTCGCTGGCTCAGGTTCAATTTAAGTCCCTTCCACCCTCAAATCCCATGTCACCCCTCCTCGGTCGCTCCCGCTTTGCCGTTAGAAGAAGCTTTTAGTGATGTCTTGAGTGCAGATGCTGAGAGGAAAAAACACATTACACTTGGAAACACTCAGAGACGTGAATTCTGAAAAAATTGATCAAATTATACAAGAATCAGGAACTCTGGTCTTGGATTAAGGGTCTGCACATGTATACAACTCCGTGCCTTAGTTTTACATCCTACCACAACGCAAACACGGATACAATTCAAATAATCCCCGAACGGGGCTGACTTACCTTCGTAGCTCGCCTGGAAGCCTTGAGCACTGACCGCGTAATCGCTCACCAGCCACAAGGACAGCACCACCCCTGTGCTCACAATGGGAGCAGGCAGCTGGAAACCCGTTAACCTGGAAGAAATCAAGAGGAAGGTTACACTCGCCGTTTCTGCCTTCGACCTGCTAGCCAAGGGGCAAGCTGCCTGGGGTGGGGGGCTTCAGAGCCAAGGAAGCAGCCTGGCAGGGCTTGAACCCAGCAACTGCTCAACCAATGCTGGGCAAACCCATCCTGGGCTTTGAACACCTTCTGCAGAGCAGCAACTGGTGTCTTTCTCCATGGACTGTGTTTTAAGTCACTCTGGCTGCTTCCCACCTTGTTCACAAACATCATCTGCTCCGCAGCCAACCCCAGCTCCGTCACCTGGGAGCAGTCACTGAGCCCCTCAGAATAACTTTCCCCACCCACGAAACGGGAGTGACATTGAGGTTGTTGAGAGAGCCCAAGACATCATTGAATAACACGTTTTGAGAACCTTGGAGTAAAATCCCTGGGTAAGGGTCTGCAGCATCACACAAACTGCATTCAACTGAACACAGACCAAAACAGCAAAAGAGAGCAGGCAAAAAAATGATGCTGCTAATTAATTAAAGCCCATCAAGGTGGCTGTCTTCAGAGTATTAGTTCTGGGGTTTTACAGCAGGTAAGTTTTGAAGTTTCTAGGAATCCCCCCCAGCCCCATCCAACGGCACCTGCAGGAACTTCTCATCCTGCATCCCGACACCCAGCGTGCTCCACTGCACGGGCTGTGATGGTTAACACACCAGTACCGGCCGAGCAAATCAAAGCCCACAGACACGACAGGGATTGCACGAGATGATGCTGCAGAGGTGCTGTAGCAACTGCCTGGAACACAGACAGACGCCCGCAAGCCAGAGTAGACAGAACCATGGGAAAACGGAGCAAGTCTAGTGAACGGACCAAAGCCAGCCCTGCAGAAACCCACAGCCCCCGTGTCTTGTCCTTGGAGCTAAGGGACAGCTGTTAATTCTATCAAAAGAGTCCGTTAGGTAATGATTTGGTGCCTGGGCTCCAATAACACCAGTTTAAAACCCCTGATACTGGACTGACACAGCCCAAGAACAGCTAACTACATCTCTCCCAAACAGTTCCAGTTCTATAAGCCTTGCACTTATAAGCCTTGCACTGGATTTACATAGGGAACATTTGCTTTAAAGCAATCTCATCTTCCATTCTCACGTGCCATTGCCAAGGACAAATCCAGACGCAATCCCCGCTGCCTGACACCGGACCTTCACGGAACGGCAGAAACAGCAGCAGCTGCAGGAATCCCCACCCCGCGGTATCATCCGAGATCCAGAGCATTGGAGATGGATCACAAGGACACAAGATAAACAGCCCACGGGAAGAGAGTTCAAAGCTTCTTACACAGAGGTTTATCCCACACACAGCACCTGGTGTTTCTTACGGAGAGGAAAAGATCAGTTGTGATACGAAGCCCTTTGACCCCTTCAGAAATATCTGCAAGTCTCTCTTTGAGTCAGAGGATTTCCTCTCCTCGTTCATTCACAGAATGGAAAAAGCGCCCATAGAACAAACACGGCTCCTCAGTTCTGGGGGCTACCATCCTCCCTGTGTACGTCACCATTTCCAGCCCCAAAAATTCCTCCTTAGAGCTGCCCCCAGCGACTTCCAGAGACGGTGAGTGAACCTCCCGACTGTTCTTACTCGTGCCCTAATTTAGTAAAACTAAGTATGATCTCAAACAGATACAGCTCTGACTAATGAAAGCTGACAAGCTCTGCCCGAGCGCCTTATTAAAGCCAAATTTCCAGCTATTCACAAAGTTCACGCCGTTGCCAGCAATGGTGACAGTCAAGTTTTAATGTCAGCAACGCCGCACTCACCCGCTCGCAGCATGAAACCCACGGTATGGACAGGCTGCAAGAACAAGCATTTGCTCCTGTTCATTAAAAATAAAAGGTTCCAAGATCTTTAAGTATTCAAGACAGTTTTACCACGCACAGAACTGAGGACGACTGCTATAGTTTCTATTAATTTATTTTTGCAGTTTAATTCAAATGGCTCATTGGAACTTTCATGCACCCAAAAAATCCAGGGAATGCATGGACCAGTTTCACTAAAAACACAACGAACAGCAGAACCTGTCAATTCTTCTTCTGCTCTGAACACCACAGTGTTTCATCATGATCGAGGAATTAGCTAACAGCAGGCTGGGCTTTTATATCCAAAGTAGATCTCTTGTTCCAAAGACCCAGAAACAGCCAAGGCGGCAGGACACCCGCCTGGTTTTGACCTGCCTGGTCCAGCATCCTCAGCCTTCCTCCCTCCAGCTGCAGCCCAGGCAAGTCTAAAGCACGAGGATCAGCGTGACGGCGGACGGAATAGGAAATCATTCCCCAACAGCCTCACGCACGGAACAGTAATCCCGACATTGGTGTTATTTAGTGTAGCAATAAAAAAAAATACGTACGCTAATGAGAAAGAAAAGCAGCAAACTCTCTTCCTTGGTTTTATTAAAGGCCATAGCAAGGAGGCGAGGGCAGTAATAACAGGACGAATAATCATCTTCCATTCCTTCTGTACCTCTGGCCAAATGGATTATTGAGTGATTATCCCCTTAAGTTGCTTGGAGCCAGCACTGATTATTGTGAGATTTTCAATGTGTTTTTCATTGGCTTAATTCTGCTCCTGCTGCGAGGAACCAAACTAAACCAGTGCCAGAATTACCACCCCGTAAGCCTGCCCTTGCTTCGCAGTACGGCAAAAATCAATATACCAAAACAAATCAACACAGAAACCCTCTACTCCATTTGCATCCTTCTTCACTCCTTGCCTCAGGTTTGCCACCGACATTGTAAATATTTCTGGCCCACGGCTCCCCATTTGCAGCAGAACAGCAAAACCTGCTCTGCACAACAGCTTTGCTAGAACCGATGCCAGTACAAACTGGCAAAAAAAGCCTCTTTACTGGTGCTCTGCAGCTCCACACGCTCTAAACCCCCAGCACACCAGCAGCCGCCAGTTCCCGAGGTCTGGACCATTCCCAGGGTCTGGGTGTGCTGCTCTCCTCTCCCCACGGAGCCCCACTGCCTTGCTCTGGGATAACACCATCACCTTCCCTAACGCCACACGGTCCTTCCCCATCTGTCCCACCTGCCCAGGAAAGGAGTCGAGCACCAAAGACCCACCGATGGCTCTGCTCAGCAGGTTCAGCTCACAACTGAACACTTCTTTTGCCCTCGGAGAGTCCCCATCTCCATCCCTCTGCCAGTGCTCTCACCCCAGCTGCTGCACATGCTCCTGCCCCACTGTACCCAGTACAACTGCACCGCACGCTGGGACGCGGGCTCCCATTCGGGAGTGCAGGTGCCATAATTAACACACAGCACATTATTTTTCTGGTAGGATGCCCACCATCAGCTCAGGCTGCAATCAAAATAGTTATTGCAGCTGGCAATCCAACAGCCTTTAAAGCATCAATGCTAGAGAAGCGTCTCCGACCATCTAATGAAAACGCACTGGATTGCATCGTTTAACCCAGCATTAAATTACACTGCACCACGCTTCCGTGAGCTTTTTTCCTGCATGTAATTTCGAGAAAATTCTCCATCAAATGAGCCACTCTCTTCACTGTACAAAGTTTAAATCACGTGGTTCCGTAAGGGCTGGTCTGACACCCCTGCGCTGTCCCAGGACAATATTCGAGCTAAGTTGGGTGTAAGGGACTCTGCTGGGGAAACAGCAGCTCAGAGGGAGATGCCCTTCGGAAAATGGTCTGGGATGAGCAGGCAAGCCCTCTCCCACGCTGTGCTCCCAGCTAACAGCGCAGCAGTCAGCCTTTAAAAGGCACATTGATGAAATGTTCAACTAATCCGTTATCAATAGGGGCCAACAGAAGCAGCCCAGTAACTCCCAATTGACTTTACATCACGTTTTATGTGCCTTATACAGCCAGACAGGAATGAGGGAACTCGCTGGCTTCAGTAAAAGGCTAAATATCCGTTCAGTCTTTCCTCTGAAAAATTAGTGATATTAATTAATTAATTAACACTTGCAACTTTCTCAGTCTTGATGAAAGGATGTGTAAGTAGGGTATCCCATGAGGAGAACACCTTCATCAATACACATTATGTCTGGGTAAAAATTACAGTGTCAGGGGAAACTGGAAACAGGCACGTGCAAAGTCAGTGGCCATGCACAGATGTCCTCCTCCAGGCTGCTTCAGGAATGAAAGAACAAATGCAGGAGATCAGGGAATTTATCCACAGAGATCCATCCCATCTCAGACCTCACGACAGGTAGCGGATTTTTTTCTTTAAAGACAGTTGCTGGTGGGTATAAGGTAAAGTACAGAAGGGGAAAAAAGCATCTTGTCATTCCTATTAATATCCTAGCTTCAGAAATCATCTTCCATCCTGAAGGAATTTAACTTCTCCGCCAAACCACGGGCCAAATCCCCAGAGAATCACCGTGCACTTCAGACACCACTTTACAGAGCTGGCAAAAAGCAAAAGCACAGATGCTGTAGGCACAAGGACTTGAATATGTGCATGAAACCCGCAGCTGGCAGGTCTTTGTTTCCAACCCACCACTGCCTGCAGGGCTCAGGGGCAGCCCTGTCTCCAGCTTTCCATGCCACCGTTCAGCTGCCCAGAGTCCCCCGCTCCGGTGTCCCCGTGGTCCTGCAGCATCCTCCCAGCCACCGGGCACCTCTCTGCCTGGCTCATCGCCCACAGCTGTACCTGAACTGCTGCCTCAGCCTCCTTCCCCCATCTCATCCCTTCTGTTTTCAGCAGGGAGAGTTGTGTAGATCTTTTTCACCATTTTTGTTATGTGGGGATGAAAGACACGCACCTGAGGAGACCGCTAACCCTCTGCCAGCGCCGAGTTTGTCCTTCAGCATTCCGTTAGCTTTCCTCCCTTTTTCTCTCTATTTATTAANACCGAGTTTGTCCTTCAGTGGTTCTGTTAGCTTTCCTCCCTTTTTCTCTCTATTTATTAAAGAAACACGCCGTTACAATGGGATGTTAGCTTTTTTAACCATATTGACAGAATAACTGGCATCATGAATGTTCTCGTTAACCATCAATAAAACAAGCAGAGCATGAGCTGAGAACGCTTCCAGCTGGTGCAGGCTGCAGACTCTCAAAAGCCAGTTCTGGCTGCAAGGCACAACTCACTGGAGCTACTCAGACAAGTTGTCCTTTAATTCTGATCCCTGCAAGGCTGACATGATGCTCTGAACCAAAAAAAAAAATCTCAGCCAGCTTAAAAGGCTACTGTAATGATGTAAGAAAAACAGCATCAGTTCATATTTGGGTTTATTCAATTTGTTGGAGTGATTTATGCTCACAACCAACCTGCTTGGGTTTTTGAGTCAAGCTACAAAGAGATCCTGAACAAATATCTTCAGTTGCCAGTAGCAGTAACTCCTTGAACATTCTCTGTTCGTATCTCACCAACCAGCTCCATCCCACTCCCCAACCCTCCCCTCTGCCCCGCTGGGTGATAATGAAGTTGTTTCTAAAATGAAATAATCCATCGGCTCCGACATCCAGGACTACACATTTTTTCTCATCAAGACCGTAACAAACATCAGAACAAGAAGCTTTCTCTGTCCCTGAAACTTGCTCACGGTGACATAAACTACACCCCCCTTGTTTCCAGAAATTTAACCCCGCACTTTCCAAACTGTTCTCGATCTACCGTCACACAACCCAACCCCGCGTGCCAGCGCGATTCGGGAATCAACGGCACCTTCCTCCCTTCTCCAAGCCAATAACTCACCAAACCAGAGTCCTCTGCTTACCGCTGACACTGCCAAAGGCTTCATCAACCAGCAGGGTCTCCAGGGACAGGGCTCATGAACTCCACCCAGGATGGATTTTAAAATGGGGCTTGGGTCAATTCCCACTAGAAAAATCTTATTTCTAGAGCCTAAAGCCAGCACAGCCATCTCAAATACATGAGGCCTTCATGACTCAAGCTGGGAACAGGTACCAAGCATCAAATTTCAATAAACTTCATTTTCCGTACACTGCAACAGAGAATTGGACTTGGATTTATTTCATTATTTTTACCGCACCCCTTCCATGGCCATTTTTCCTGCGCTTTCTCAAGTAGCAATGAGATGCAAGCAGACCTCTAACAAACTCTGACATCTGTTTTCTCCGTCTTATTATTACAAACCAAAAAACCCACAAATTCACAGAAAGGGTCACCAAATTTTAGTAACCTCTTGGCAAATCTGAGCTGATCTACTGAGTAAACAAAGACAAGTCTGGATATAAACCAAGTGAGGCTCAGCAGTGTCAACTCAAAACTTGGCAGTTTTAGGTTATTTCTGGCTTTCTTAAAAAAAAAAAAAATCAGGAGTGTGAAATCTAGTAAACAGGAAAAATAAGTTATTAGAACCCCCTGCAAGCTGCACAAAGCTTATTGCCTGCAGCCTCATGTCCCACCACAAGGTATGCCTGCTCTAATTCCTTAAGATTTTAATTAAGACATAATAAAATAAAAATTATTGTCGACAGATGAGGAGAAAATAGTAAAAATTCACTTTTTATAAAGAGTTAGAAAAAAGCACCCAAATGGAACAGACAGCGCGAGACATCCCCCACAGCCAGAGCAGTCGAAGCAGCAGGTTAATGTGAAATTTGATTTTTAGAAGATGCACTGCACGATGAAAAACCTGAAACAAATCCCACTGTTCCTGCCAATGAAGATTTATCCAAAAAAAGACTGTAATATCGATTCACATCATATCCAGTTCTCTGCTCACCGGCACCTTGTGCAGATGCTGACGACTGAGCAGGAACGGGATACGAACGGGATGCCGCAGAGGCGGAAAGCTCTGGGTTTGAACCCAGCAGCATCCCAGAGCTACTGGTGCCAGTCACTTCTTTCCCTTTCCATACTCCTTTGCCACACGTACGCAAACTGGGAACAACTTCAGCAAGAGGATGCCTTGCCATGCACCTGGCCAGCGCAGGGTCCCCATTTCAACAGCCAGAAAACCATTCACGCTTCAATTTACACACGCATCAGGGACAACGTAAGCTACCGAACAGTTCAAACGAAAATATTTATCTCCTTCTGAAACCTTTCATTCCACTACAGCAGCTCTAATCAGCTGTAAGCCTAAATATTATAAAAATCGCTAAAGATGTAAGGACAATTACCGCGCCTTTGAACAGAAGAAGCTTTTATGTTTTCCAAACAGCTACAAAATTGCAAACAGACAATTACATTCTTTATTAAGAAAAAGGACCAGATGTCAGCAGTTGCTCTAGCAGCACACCAAAATCCAATTCCGAATGGTCTAAAAGGAGCTGGGCCACCCTCTGCCGCCCAACAGGAGCATAATGAATTACAGTCAATGGGCACGGAAGATTCGTCAATTTTCCATTTGAGACTGCAAGTAATAGCACTCCACAATTTCATTGTATCTTCAACGATCCAGTGAGATTGTATCATCTCCTGTAGACCTTCATTAATTCTGATAAAAGGGAAATACACCCTGTCTGAAGAGGTGCCTTGCCTGAGGAACTCTCAAGGTCAGACCCTACAGATGCAAAAACTTCTTGACCTGAAGATTCACGGCATTCAAAGGATAACATGGAAGTGCATACATTATTTTTTTCTTCCCTTCCAGGAAAAGGGATTAAAAGGCACAGCTGGCAACTTTATCTGGTTTGTACTTTGATTCTCTTTCCCCACCCTACAGCCCCTACAACGGGGGGCTTTTAAACATTTCACAATAACTCACAATAATAAACCATGACGTCATTTCACAGAATGGAAAAGCTGACTTCTGCTCTCGAGAGGGGTCCCCAACACACCCCAGCCCCGCTTCTGTCCCCACCCTGCACCTCCACCGCCTCGCTGCCGTGCTCACAGCATCCTCCCGGGGCAGGCTGACACTAATGAGCGCTGAGGAAAGTGGCCATCCTGATGCTAACCGATGTCAATATCTATTGACTACAAGAGAAATTATTTTTCAAGACCTGATTCTGTACTAATAAAGCCAAGAGACTTTCTGTACAGTTCCTTACGCAAGTAGGATGGCGGTCACATTCCCATCACACAGTTCTGCAGCAACACAGCAACCGGGCAGCCTGGGTTCACCCGCTAAGAACCCACTGCCCCGGCTAAACCAGCCCACCGAACATCCCCCTGCTGCCTTCTCCCTCCTGCGACAACACCGGGGACTTGGTCCTTCCCAAAGCACTGCAATCTAAAAACGAGCAGCACCACGCCAGGGCTATAGGTTAGTTCAATTTCTCTCCCTCTGCTGCTAAAAAAAAAATTCTAATCTCACTTGTTCCGACTCCAAAAGCTCACCCACTGGTTTTGTAAATTGCCACTCCTGCTAAAAGAACAAAGGAGCTCAGTCCAAAATAAATGACCTGAGATGACTACAAACGTCTGTGACTGTATCACTTTAAACACCACACACATGAGATTATAAACTTCCTCGGTACAGAAGAGTCATTAGAGCACCAGCAGCCAACTCCGTCATTAACCACCTTTGATAAGGAAAAGCAGCAAGCCCACGAAAGCTGTCTGAGACCTGACACGCAGATGGGATCTACCTGGAACGCTGCAGATGTGGTACCCCAGGGTCCAGAGCATCACACACCAGATCCCATTCATGCTTAGGATGCTCCTGCTCTCTAGCAGGCTTGCCATCACTGCGTTAGCAGTCCGCCTGAAATAAACCAAGCATCAGCTAGAGGAAAGGCATGGAAGACTAAGGACACTGTGATCCTCCCCGGATCTACTTAAATTCACCCGTTTAAAACCCGCCTCAACACCTAACAGCATCCCGTGCCCACAGACCCATCCGCAGCAGACTGTTCAGGGCAGAGTCTTCATTAAATCTCTGACATTGTTCAATTACAGAGAATCTTCCCACACTCAGCACACCTTCATATGAAGCAAAAGTCATTGTCTAGGTTCACAAGTAAATTTTCCCCATAAACAGGGTTAATCAGCAGTTCAGAAGGAAAACAAGAACAATTCTGGAAACTATTCTTTGAGTACCAGCAACACCTCAACACAGCGGGGAGAGGGACTTGGAAAAAATTCTGCAGTGCAGCCGCAGACACAGCGCAGAACCCCCGCCAGCCAGGAAACCACCCCCCAGCTTGTGTTCTACCCACTGGCTGTGAACAAAAGGTTCTGATGTACAGCACGGTCCTGTTTCACCAGACACGGCACAGACCACGGCACAGCGGCAGACAAGCAATGTCACGAGAGAGCAGATCCTCAACCTGAAACCAGGATTAAAGCTTCCTGACCGCCTCACCTCTGCATCTGCCCAACGGGCTGCGGGAAGACCAGAGCCAAGCCTCCTCCTAAGCCTGGACTCGGCGCGGTGCCAGGGAAAAAGCTCCCACCCCGATTTGATCAGTTTTTATCACTCGTCCTGATGCACGCTCTCCCAACAAACACGGAAAAATTGAACACAGGCTCTCGAAACTGAACAGCCCTCGATGCGGCTGCATTAACTCCATTAGTTCCCCTGGACTTTCAGATCCCGTCCCATCAATTATCTCCCGGATGAGGTTTAAGTATTCAGCACTTCTTCAGAACAAAACGACGGGGCCACTGGCAAATGGCCCTAATGCCGATGGAGCGGCTCAAACAAGGACCTTCTCAGGAAAAGAAAAAAAAAAAGCGTCTTTTATTCTACAAAGCAGAGAATATGAATTTAAACAGGTTTTTGTTGTGGTTTTTTTCCCCCATGGAGTTAACATGAAGTGACAAAGGACTCTGCTAAGGGGAAGAGGGAGGCAGGATTCTGAAGTTCACTGAAGATGACAAAAGGATTTAGCTGGCCCTCCACTGTATTTATCTTCCCTCACTTTATTTATCTTTATCCCTAGAAAAAAGAACCGCAGGCACCTCGGAGATATGAGACAGCTACAAAGGAACGTGCCACAGGACTAAAGGTGACAAACACAAACTCCTGCTGTAACTTCTGGGTATCACCCGACGGCAAAGACGATTTCTCCAGCAAGTTCTTGAACAGCGCTGACCCCAGCAAACGCAGCAGCTGCGGAGCCAGGACCCCAGGACATCATCCCAGCCCAGGTTTGCATCTCTGCAAGCCCGAGCACAGGGCACTGGGGGAATCCCCTCCTTCGCTGTCCCCTTTGTTTCCTCCCCTCCATTGTTTCTGAGATTAAAAGCTTCGTTCTCTTGCTGGTAATTAGTCACCCAGTCCAATTTTTCAAAGAGCAATTAAAAGGTTATCAAGGAGAGACAGGCAGGACACAGGTACTCCCGTTGTATCTGTAAATACGTCACCCCCGCAGATAGCTCAGCTCTTATCGCTGGTATCACATCATCTTAAGTTCAAACAAAATGCTTTCAGTCAACTAAACATGGCCAGAGAGATCCCAGGGTTTTAACCGCACACCCAGCGTCCCGATGGCAATGCTCCCCAACCTTCCAGCCACCTGCCAGGGAGGAAGATGAGCATCTCCCAGCAGCAGCACCTCTAACACCATGCGTAACGCCGAGACACGAGACAGAAGTTACTCCCAGTGGCAGGGAGCTAAAGCAAGCAGAGATTTCTTCTTTAAGTACGAAGCTACTACAGCAATGATTCGCCAACATTTTTTTACCCTACAGGCTCTGTAGACACCACAAGGGGACAGTTCCTCACCGCTGTGTAAACATACACCTCCTAGTAACCTCTGTGGGAAAGCAAACTGTGCTACTCAGGCTCTGGCTACAAGAAAGACCTATTGTCGATACACTGGCTCAAGCAAACATTTTCTTAGCCAGACAAATTCAGCATCATTGAAACATTTCCTTTGAACAGGGAAGACGAGAACACAACACAACTACCCACCCACGTCATGCAGGAAGGGAAGCCCACGGGCTGTAGGATCATAAAAATTACCCAAGTTCAGCACACAGGCAAAAGTGAGCAGTCTGCCCTGGTAAAAAGGACTGCATACTGTCCCTTGGGCTCTGCAAAGGAGTTTTAGACATCCTTGGAAGGAAAAAAAAAAATAATCTGATTTTCTAAATTGACCAGTCAGCCCTATTTTGAGTCTAAATTCAATTATTCCCTCCAGGAGAACAGCATTTGGGATCCGAAGCGACTGACTGACCAGATATATTGTAAATATATTTTCCCTGGATATGAGTGCAAGCCTGAGACTTCAAACAAGGAAATTAGCAACTCATTTAAGATTCTCACATTAAAAGCACCCTGCAAATTACCAGCAGCAGATAAAAAAGCTTGAAAATGTCACATAGCTTTCTTGTTAACTATGGTCTGCTTATGTCACCTAACGACAGCCTGACAGCACGAGGTGCAGAGAGCCTCCCAAATCCCGCAGCAATCCGAGATCCATAAATACCCCCAAATATTCAAATTTCAGTCAGGTCTCTGCGGCGCTCCCAAGCCCAGCACGGGGGACAGCAATCAGGAAACTAACCTGATGGGAGCATCCTCTGAACAATGCCACAATCAGCGAGGCACAAGGGGAGTTTTTTGCAGAAAGCCTGTTCTCCAGGAACGGCAGCTTTCAGATCAGCTCTCCGACGGCTCAGAACAGCCAGGAACTTGAAGGACGAGCACTCGGGAGNCCATGCATCCCTCCGGCGGCTCAGGACTTGAAGGACGAGCACTCGGGAGAGTTTGGTCTGGTGCAACAAGCACAAACGCTGCTGAAGGGAAAGACACATATGGGCACCAACGCGAAGTTAAAAATCTCATCTGGACTTGTGGACACACGTAGCTCTCCCCCACCCAAGGGAGAAACAAACCTGCAGCCACTGTTCTCAGGTCCGAGATGCTGCCACCGTGGTCCCTGCTGCAAGCCAGCGCGTGGTGTTGGGAAAAACAATTTGAGAAGCTGAAGGAGCACAGACTTGGAAACAAGCTCTGATTTTAGCAAACCAAGCAAAGTCATGACACTGAAAGATGACAACAGCCCTGGATGTCTAAATTAAGACATTGAAACGCGTTTAATATTCACACACTCATCACAACCACACAAGGCAAATTCCCTAACACAGAGCAAAGCTGTTTATTAGCAAACGTCTCATTGGATTAAGTCTGCTCTTATTCTATTAGGGAACCTTCACACCACGTTAAACTGCAAGACAACAGGGTGATTGCCAGCAGACGATGAACACAACTCTTAACCCCTTCTCCGAAACGCAGAGACACGAGACTGAGACACATCAGGCCAAGGAATGGGGAATATAGGGATTGATGGAACAGCGGGGTGTCGAGCCAACCGACCATCCTCCATCCCCAGCACGAGAAAACCTCATCACCACCGAGATCATTCTCTTCTCCCAGCCAAGCACACACGACCTAAGAAATACATCAGCAACGCTCAACAACAGAAGCTCAGAAGTGGGAGAAGCAAAGAGTTAAACCTTTTGTTGATCAGCCTTGAACACACTGAACAAAAGAGTTACCTTCTCCTCTACAGAAGAATGGGTTTGGGGTTTTTTTCTCCCCTTCTTTTACACTTGCTTACAGCTCATTTTGGCCTGCCTCCTGCTAGCGTGAGCTTTGATGAATGACGCATGGTCATCCGTCTTCAAGTGCTGCGTTTCGATGATGAATTGAGTACATTTGGAAAGCAGTCTGAGAAAAAAAACTAAATTGATAGCCACGGGAAAAAAAGAAAAAAGGGAGAAAGAAGAAAAAAGAAAAAAAA
>VZTO01018798.1:25613-38385 GCA_013400615.1 Syrrhaptes paradoxus
GTTTATTGCCGCATAAACCTCCAAACTCGACTGAATGCCAGCAGCAGAAACGGGAACACGTCTGTAAACACCACGTATGGCCAACGTACCTTGTTCTCAGATTCCCCTGCTGAGGCAGCCCATCGTAGATAGATAAGACATCAAAGTCCTCCTCTAACGCGAAGGACTGGAAAACGAGCTGTATCCTGTTCTGCTCCTCGGCAGTGATTGTCCACGTGCAGTTTGCATAATTTGGATATCCATACGGAAAGCCGGGGCTCTGGATCGTCCCGTTCGGACCCTGCAGAGTGTGACTGCAGTTCTGGGCTGGCAAGAGAAAAGACACAGGTCCAAGTCAAAGGGTGTTGGCTACACAATTACCATCTTCATGGTAAACGAAGACACTGGAAAATGAAAACACTTCATGGTAAATGAGACACTGGAACAGGGTGCCCAGAGAAGCTGTGGATGCCCCATCCCTGGAGGGGTTCAAGGCCAGGCTGGATGAGGCTTTGGGCAACCTGGGCTGGTGGGAGGTGGCCCTGCCCAAGGCAGGGGGTGGCACTGGATGGGCTTTAAGGTCCTTTCCAACCCAAACCCTTCTATGATTCTATGATTCATCATCAAAACAGGCCACACAGGACTCTTCCCACTGTATTTCTTCTCAGTTCCCGGTCCCAGGGAGCAGGTAAAGGTACAACCTCTGTCCTCCCTGCAGGACCCCAGCCACCCATCTCCTGGGCACGGCCCCCGCTGGCTGAGAACAGCTGGATCACCGCAGCTGCCACTGTCACCGGGAACAGACGCTAACCCAGACATCCCTTCACAGCCCACAAAGTCCAACATACCCCCCACCACACACCGGGCACGGACTGACCACCTTTCAGGGATGTCTGCCCGTGCTGGGTGCCCCAAGCATGAGCCGTCCAGAGGCCACAGAACAGCAGAACGACAATGCCAGAGCTGAGCATCTCTGCTACCCTTCGTTACCCTTGAACACGAGACAGAAGAGCAGGGCTCAACCGTGCCAAGAGACAGACCACCCACCCCTCACCTTGAAAGGCCAAAATCTGGAACGGAGATAATGCCTCATGAGGAGCTGAGTCACCAAACGTCTGTCTGGACAGGACAGCATGAAAACTGAATGGCAAAAGAGCCGAAATTAAAGTTGCCCTGACCCCAGAAAGGTAACTGCCACGATGTACAATTGCTGGGTAGATGAGATTTTCTCCCCTCTGGGGAAACAGGCACAGAAACATGCTCTGGGAACAGCCTACACGACAAATTCTCCTTCGTGTTCTCCGTGCTCTTCGCTGCTGCCTTACCCAAATGCCTTCTGAGGCACAAAGAAAAATTCAAACAAACTGGTATAACTCCGACGGGCTTTAAATAACTCCAGACAGTTCGCAGGGCAACTGTTGGGAGACCAAAAGCAGAATTTCACCTTTTTCCTACAGCCAGCAGAGCTGTGCATCCCCGCTGCCTGCGTCTGCCCTGGCTTCTCTGACTGCTGCCGGATCCCCTACCCTGCTCATGCAGACAAACAAGGCTTTCGAGTTGAAATGAATTAATTAGAAATTACTTCTTTGATTTCTCACTGTTTTTTTCAAAGGCAGCAGTGGCATTTGCACTTCTGAGTGCCGACCAGCTCCAGGTAAAGGACTGCAGAGGAGGGCTCATTAGAGCCAATTACAAGATTGAGCTACTTGGGTGCAAAAAGGCTGAGTGGGACATCCCCCCGTGAGACCAAGGTCACACCTTTACAAATATTAAAGTGGTCAATCACATTTACTACCCAGGGAATCTTTTTGTATCACGTTTATTTATCACCGAGAGTGAGAACAGCCCCATAGCCCCCGGGGACCAACGCTGAGCGAGGCACCCAGCCCACTGACACGGACAGACCAAAGCACGAAGCACTCCTACAGCACCTGGCATCAATACATCAGACACGAGTGGAACCCACCTCCCTCCTCTTCAGTTCCCTTTATCTGTAGATTCACCAAAAAGATGCATTAGCTCGGGGCCAGAGAGCTGCGCAGGACTGGGAGCATCACCATTAGAGTGGTAACCGGGGGCTGGTTTGGTTCAATAACTCGGGGGCTGACAAAGACCCACAGGCTTCAGCTCTTTCAAGCTGCATCCCAGCCTCTGTCCTCAACCAGACGGGCACTCAACAGGCAATGTGGGGATACTGAACCTGTCTCTGCCACACATTTTTTATTTTAATGATAGGTAAATGTCATCAGAACAATTTAAGGAAATTGGGAAATTAAAGAGGCTGTACCTCTCCATTTCCTGATGGTATAAAAGCTACTGACGCTGAAGTTCAGAAAATAAACCCAAGGTCAGGAACGCATTGTTCCAAACACTTCCAAGGTCATCTGAAAGGCATGACGCTTTAAGATCAATATAAATTTACTCTGGCCTTGCATAATCAGCAATTAAACAAAAGAACAAACAAAAGTCAGAAAAATGTCCATAGTCTTAAGCCTACCTGAAGAAAAACAAACACATAATGGAAAAATAGGACACGGGTTTATGACGTAGCAAATCAATCTACTGAAATATTTGTGAGTTCCTGACTCTGACCAAGATGTGCTTTGGACGCAACTAAAAGAAAATTGCTTATTGCAAACAAGAATTATTTTTCCAAAAGCTGACAATCTGGAAAGCAATATATTCCTCATCAACTGCAATAGTGGGGAACTTATGTTGGACAGTGCTGTACAAAGCCAGCAGGCACAGGAAAGAGATCCAGAAGCCCAGGAGAACACATGCATACTCTAAAATTTGCTTTCAGGTTCAAGTTGGCTCAGCTGAGGCTTGACTGACGAATCCTTATCAAAAGCCCCAGGTACATGACAAGGGAACTCCTCTTCTGAGGACTTGCAAAACCAATTCTCTTCATCCCTCTGGCCCAAGAGCACAAATGAGTAGAAAGGTTTGAAAGGACAATGCCAGTGTCTGTGCTGTACAGTTCCAGGTGAATTCACGTTTGACAGAGGACAACACTCTTCCTAAATTTCTGGAGCATCCTCTGCAACCCAGACCTTGGACACGAGGCACCTCCATACCCCTCACTCAAGGGGATGCAGCAGCTTCCCCCATGGAAGCATCCCAGCCCCGAGGGGGCTATGCCGGGCGAGCNCACCCCTCATAATGCAGCAGCTTCCCCCATGGACCACCCCCCACCCGGTCCTTCACCCCAGCTCCGAGGGGGCTATGCCGGGCGAGCCTGGGACACGGCAGCAGCCACAGGACAGGCTGCACCCAGGGACCACCTCCTGCCCGCTCACCACCAGCCCTGCTCCCGGAGCAATCCCAGTCCTCCCAGAACGGCTGCATTCCCCCTCAATCCGCCACTCTGCTCGACAGCTACAACAAATAAGAAAAGCAAATAGACAAAGCTAACAGATCAGATGTCCTCGCCAGAAGGCTCAGCGTGGCAGTGTAAATATTTACACGGATATTCCAGCTTCTAATGTTCCTATTCATGGCCTCATGCTTTCTGAAGGTGTAACCCCAGCAGGAAGCTCGTCCGTGGATGTGCATCTTCCTGTTCAGTGCTGGAGATGTTCCACCTGAGAACGGAGCTAATTCGAACTTGTGCTCTGCCAATGCAACCTGCTATTCTCAATTCTGGAAAGTGGTTTATTATGAGAGTATATCTTTTTAATGAATGCATCAGTGTAATTTTATTGCAGGAGCACTTAAAGTTTGCAGGCAAGGACGGAGGCATTATCATACTTGGCACTGCTCAGCCGGCAGAGCCTTTCTCCAAAGATCACAATCTAAGCGGGAGGAAAAACACCACAACCCAAGGAGACCCACACCTGGGGAGGGCTTAGGGCTCTGCAGAAATAGTTCTTTATCCAGGGGCACCACCATCTCCTCCACGATGGAGCTTAAGGGTCAGCTTTCCCCATCTCCACCCACAGTACTTGCTTCGTGAAACACTCGCTGCTCCAACAATGCAAACAGACTGATCAGCCTCACTTCTGGCTCGTACAGCACAGGGAAAATGATGAAATATTTACTTTGCAATATGCTCATAGAAGAACGGCATTTCTAGGAGAAATACAGGCTGCCCGCGGCATTTTACAATACACAGTTAATCCACACGCCACAGAACTTAACACGACTGGACACTTCAGCAAAAAATAAATATTGGCTGAACGCAGCTTGGGATGCCTCCTGCTGCGGGAAGTTCCAAACCCCTCAAGCTTCATTCCTGGTATCAATCAGCCTCTTGCTACAACGAGGACAGGAAGAATGTCCCTGTACCCAAAACCCAAGACTTCTGTGCAATATGAGTGGAGACAGCAATTAGTGGGAGATTTTCGTACACCGTACATCTGGAGTTCCCCAGACACAAGGGGGTGGGATGGTCCCTCCTGCGCCTCTATCTCACCCAACACGGCCAGTTGAGCTCTGGAGCAGAACCGTTCACCCCTCCGTGACCACAGGACAGGCAGCACTAACCTGTCCTCATGTCTGTCCACTGGCAGTCGTGACGGTCACTGCACACCGATCCAAACAAATCAATTTACATTTACAAGAGAGGAGATTCAACCTTTCAGGCACATTGACAGCAACAGAATTTTGTTGTTTCCTCCTAATAAGCCAGGCTTGCATTAAGGAGAGAGCTGCCTTGGCTGCTGCACCCTTCAAGCCCCTGGCTAGGACGGGGTTTCATCACTTCACGTACAATTCCAGCAGCTCTACAGACTCAGATCAACTTGTACATTCAAATGCTGTCACTACAAATCTTCACCAAGTTGTCAGAAGCTAAATAACAAAGACCTCGTCTGACATCACAGGTACAAAGGAAATGGGTACAAAGCATCACCTTCCACCTGCTCTCCATCCCCAAGCTTACCAGGCCAGATCCGTGCCGGTGTAAATCAAAACCGTGCTTCACCCACGCTGATTTACACCCTGTTAATATCTAAGGAAGCAATGCTTTAGAGGGAAACGGAATTTATTTCTGAAGTGCTTCCTAAAATATAAGTTGATGCACTTCATTTCTCAGCAGAAAAGAAATCTAATTCAGCAAACACTGATGGATGGTCACTGCACAATTCAAAAGGAACAAATATCAGATCAGACACACAGGCTTGCTCTCAGCAGCATCGTCTATTGGCAATACACGGCCGTCTTCCCCATCATGCATCAGGTTTTGGAATTGTCACGTTCTTTAGTTGTTAGTTAGGCACAAACATTTCTACTTTGTGTTGTTCCAGCCTCTTCTGTACTGGGCAATACACAGACTAATAAAAAAACTTCTCCCTGAAAAATCCACATCCTGCAGCCACACACATATTCCACCCTGGCCTGAAATACCAGGGCCAAATCCTGCTCAAACTTCAGTAACTTCTCCATTTTTCCTATTTAATTTTTTTTTTTTAATTTAAAATAGAAATTTAAAACTTTTATTTTTATTTCTCTATTTTTCTATTATAGCTGTCCAGAGTTATTGCCCATAAACCGAGACACTAGACCCCAGCTCAGACCCAGCACTCAAACGCCGACGCGGCTTCTCAGCACCATCCAGGAGCACATCAGGAGGAGAGCTCAGGGATGGAGACAGCGCAGCCCAACTCGGTGCAGAACTGCCCCAGGACGTGCAGGGGGAACCACACAAGATCCGTTCAGCTTCTCATGCAGCCGGGTACACTGCACAGCACCTCGGGTCCCCGCTGAACACCCCCCTTCGTGTGCAGGCACAGACCCTCGTCCGAAGAGGGCTGGGAAGAGGGATGTCAGGCTCACCAAGGTCTTTTCACAACCTTATCCCCAGGAAGAACACACTAACAACCCACCCCTGGTATTGATCTTTAAGAAGATTTTTTTAAACGCTGTTTGAATTGGCATCTCAACAGAAAAAGGTTCATTTTCCCCAAAGTTTACTGTTTTGAATCATTTATCAGCAGCTACTGATGCGTCCCGACACAGCAGCCTTACACATCCCCACAGCCTGGCGCTGACTCCTGTGCACACAATTCAAGTGAACAAACAGGGAAAGTACCTTCACACCTCATAAATCTAAGCCTCGTTTCCCCGAGTATTCACCTTTCCATGGTTTTAATAACCAAGCTTTCAGGGTAATAAACACCGCAGAGACATTCCCTGAGCTGCAACTTGCAATTGGAAGCCAGTGGATCCCCGCACATCACCTGGGGGATGATTTACACCCCTGACAGCCAGCGCCTTTTTCTCTCTGAACACGGGGAGGGACAAACTGAAGGCAGCGAGGGCAAAAAACTTGTGTTTTATCTGAACCCAGCTCATGCCGCTGCTGTCAGGTCCAGAAAGAATCCCAACATCCACCCCCAAGCTAAAGCAGCGCGGGAGCTGTGCGCAGGATGCTGTGACACCGCAAATCAAACAGATCACTCCCGAAACTGAGTCACCTCTGGTCCTCTGCAGAGAGACATCCCTGCCCTTCCATCCCAACAGCCTTTCACTCCCACTCTGTCATCACTTTCTGGCCCTTTTAGTGCTGCCCAGGCTTTCAGACTGTTATTGCAGAGATCCGATCCGGTCAGGCGTTGTTCCAATGTTAGCATAACAATTCCATTGTAAGGGCTTGAGGAACAGAAAAGATGCTGGTGGAGCAAAGATGCTGTGATGATGTATTTAGTTTTTCCCACATGTGCCCTCACTCCTACCAACCAAAAAAATTTTTTTCTTGGAAAATTACGCAGAATCCCTACACGTTTCGGATTTCTAGTCATGCTGCTGACCTCAGAGTTCCCCAGCAAAAGCTCAAACCAAACCACCTCACAGCTGGAAACTCCAAACACCTGCACAGAAAAGGGAAATCTGGAATTTCCAACCGCCACCGCGCCATCCTCGCGCACTGCCATGCTGCTCTGCGATCACAAAATATTCCCAACCCATCTTGGAAACGACACGTTCTTTCCTTCAGATTCGGAAAAACACCGACAGAAACATCACAGCTCTGCACTGTCGCGATGGACAGGGCTGAAGACATTTCAACCAAGAAAACTTTGCTTGTCCAGTGCTGATGAGGAATTTTAACTCCTACATCACCAACTACTCCACAACCCAGGACACCTCAGCATCTTTTCACCAGATCTCGGTTTTCAACATCTTCCTTGAAAACCCGGTGACAAGGACCACACGGACTGCTCCATCTGGAAGGCTCCCGAACACGCACACGGAACAGAGCAATTAAATTCTGCCGGTACCACAAAATTTACGCTGTTTACCCCAGCCCCAGTGCAAGGCAACGGGATTTGGCCAAAAGACTCCTGGAAAAGGTTTCAAAGCCCCAAAGGTTTCACCACCAAGCAACTCTCAGCCCGTCCGCTTTTCGCAGGGCGGCGGCAGAAAGCTGTCTGCAGGTATTCAAGGAAGGCTGAAGGTCAAGAAATGAAGAACAAGGCTTTGTAAGCCTCATGAAAAGAGGCTCCAGCATCTTTCATCACAAATTACCATTCTAACCAGCTCCCTGACAGCCAGCAGCTCCGTCCCCAGCCCCGGGTTCACTGGGATGCCGTGTCGTTGCTAGGCACGGTTGCTAGGCAAAGGCACACATGCAACAGCTCAACCGCGGCTTCGTTACAGGGCAGCCCTAACAAAAAAAAGAAAGGGGAGGGGAAAAAAACCCACCCTTGAGTTTATACATGCACAGAAATTCCTTTGAATGCTAAACAACTCGTTAATGGAGTTCAGCAACACTGCAGACAAGCTAGCTTTCCTCCGTGCAGCCTCGCCAAGACTGGCAATTCATCCCCTTCCTTTCCTGTCCAACATCCATCCCTTTGGCATTCAGCAGCACCAACCGTTTGGGGTTTTCTGCTGAATACCGGGCACCGGGGGAGGCCAAGGGAAGGGGGGTGGGAGAGGCAGCAGGAGACGTCCCCAGACCCAAGCAAGCTGCTGTGACTGTCCTTAGCAATGACCCTAACACACACCATTGGGACCCGAATTTTGGCCTCGGACCTCTCAGCAACAGGGCTCAGGGATGATGAGCCCAACAGCAGCGTCTGAAGCAAAGGCAGAGGCTGCAGGTGTTCCACAGATCTCCAGGATCTGCAGAAATTCACAGCTGATGATGAATCCCTGATGACACCGGGAATCTCGAGCAGACCATCCACTACCGCGAATCATTTGCTCAGCTCGGAGTTATCCCGATGCTCAGCCAGAATGGCCTCTCCTCAAGGGATGCAATTTTCTCCCTTCAAAACTTTCTCTTTCAAAATTGTCTCTTAATCAATTTCGACGGCTCCCTTAGCACCACGACTTCCACGTGCCCATTGTCAGCATAATGACACCACCAAGCACTCACACAGCTATTTCCATCTTCAAAGCCCTTCACAAGCATTAACCAACTAATGCCCATTCTCCTGGCGCTGTCTCTGGTGTGAGTGACAGCCTCGGTGGCTTTTCCTCTGACTTCCCTTCCTGGCTTTTCAGTTGCCCCAAAAATCCTTCCACTGAACCCCGCTGCCAGCCTCCGTGGCGGTGTCCACGCATCCCACTCCCAAGGGAGCCACAAGTGCCGCACCCCCCTCTGAAAACCAGAGGATGGCTTCACAGCACCAGGAAAGCTCACACACCTTTTGAAACCAAGAGTTAGCCTAAAAAAAAAAAAAATTAAAAAAATGGTTTAACACATGCTCAAGGGACTAAGCTTGACCTTGAGAGGTGTCGATTGATGGGGTATCAAAGAGAACAGGTAACTCCCCTGTGCAAGATTTCACAGAACCACACTGAGTTCACCTTAAGGACCATGAGTCCCTTTTCAAGCAGAACTGAAGCAAACCAGGTTTCTGGACATTTTTTTATAACCTCAGAACTGCCGACAGATGCCTCGTAGCCTTTACAAACACACCCGAGTTGTGCAGCTACTATATCCTCTGATAAAACCCCACCGGGCAGGTAAACACTTGTGTGGGCATCTGAACATCCTCGCAAATCCTGCCCCAGGAGTCCGAGACTCAATGAAAATGTTCAGGATGATTCAAAAGCTTCTTAAAATTTTACTCTTATTTTCTCTCTGCATCTATAAATCAAACACAGCGAAGGTTCACTTTTCCCCCACCTCCAGTCTATAACAACGACGCAGGGCAGATGGTTTTCTGCTGTGTCTGATTCCCGATACGCAAATCTTGTGAATCTCTGATTTTATCTGCCTCCCACAAGTTCGGTGTTTCACCCGGCAGTTCATCTCAATCCTCAACTGAAATGAAAACCCAGGAAAGGGAAGGTAATGTGACGAAAAACACTTGTACAACCCCCTACAAACAGACTCCACTCATAAGCGGCATTTTTACTCGGCCTCATTTATAAGGTGTTAATTATTATCTCCAAAACATTTTTTCTTCAATTTGTATTCCAATTATTTTCCAGGAAAATAATATTTGCATTTAAATGGCTTATCCATCGTGCTCCAACACAAACTCACTTTCATCTCAGGTGTCAGGACTCCTTTATCACAAAAAAAAAAAAGTAAGAAAGTTGAAATGAGGTTCAAGGCAAAACCCATCTCGCAAATTGCAGTGAAGACCTAATTTAAAGATTTCCTCATGATGAATTTTCATTATTAGTTACAAAATCCATGTCATCATGAAGAGACTTCAAAGCAGCTGCAGTTGCATTTGCTGCTGAGTTCCGACGCTGGGCGTCCGTCCGTCCGTCCATGAAGCTCGGGGCTCTCCAAGGGCAGTGAGAAGGGAACGTGCCCTGGGAGACGTCTCTGACCCAGCTGCAAACCTCATCTCGCTCATCATTTAGAAGACCTCAGCCCTTGAATTTCTCACAGTATTAACGATTTCACCATCACACTGGTGGAGAGCTAACAGTTTAAAGAGAATATAGAGTGGATATAGATTCTTCTCTAGAAATAAGTCTGCCCTAGGCTCAGGGAGCTGCAGACATTTCTTTCCCATTCCCCCCACACCAGTTTCTAGCTCATACCTTTAAACAGAGTAACCTGGTTGTATTTTTATGCATTTACGACCACATGGAAAGCACAGAAGTTACACAAATCTACTATACACTCTTGGGAGCTGCAGGGATGCCACCGTCCCTTCTGAGCACCCAGGGCTTGGACAGAAAGGGGACACACAAGTTTTGCAGAAGACGACAAATAACTGACCTCAAATGTCCAGCTAATGCCATAACCACCAAACTCACTGCCACCGCGGTGACCAGAATCTTACACCTTCAGACACAAAACAATAATAAAAAATAATAATCCTGAGCAAGCAGAGGCTCCACTCATTAAAAGCTCTTCACTCAGTACCACAGCCCCCATGTCCCCCCACTCTCCGCAGGGATGCGCTGAGCGTGTACCAGTGCTTCGAGACCTTCCAACAAAAGGCTCTGCCAGGCACCGGTGTTCTCATCATGTCTGAATGACAAAGAGAGGCAGACGGCAATTCCTCCTGGGAATTTTTGTTGGGATATAAATCCAATTTTTACTTGATTCCATTAACAGCTCTTTGACATTCACTTCCTTTAAGTATTGCTGCACTTGATATTTATTACCTAACGCCTGCTCGTCACCTTGAGCAATCAACCAAAGTCACCACAACTCCACAGTACACAGAAAAGTTAACAACTCACTTCATCCAATAGAACAAAAAAAAAAAATCCACAGCATCCAATAGAGAAAAAAAAAAGCCACATGCCCTAAACAACAAACAGCCTCAAAAGGTTTCTAACAGATTATCTGTAGAAAAAGTGAAACATTTTAATTTAAAAAAAAAAAAATTTCAGCCCCTTTACACATGAATTGTAACTGCAAAAACTAAGTTCTTGACCGCAAATTATCAGCTCTGTTCTAACTAGATAAATGTCCCTCTGTCCAAATATAATCTGAAACTACAAAACCAGACTTATTTTTATCATGCTCTGATCCAATTTAGGAAAAATTCTCGTGCCAGGTACCAACCTGCACACGAACATTCCCACCAGCTGCAGTGGATCAATCCACCCCTAGCAGAGCCCAAGTCACCTTCCTACGGCTTCTGTATCCTGTGACCTCCATCTATTTATAACTAACAAAGAAACTCAGAACTTATTTCCATTACCATTAACATCATACTGTACTATTTTATTTTTCTTCCACCTCCTCCATTCATTTAAAACCTCATTTTCACCCTCAGACATATTCTATTTAATCTTAGTTTTCAATCCCAAAAGCCAATCAATACCTTTCCTCTCCAATCTACACAGCTCTCAATCAAAGAGTTAACAAGGGGTGAATTGAATCGACGTGTAGGTTCAAATTGGGTATTTTTTTGTAAAAAGTCTCATTTGCTAACCGCACTCATGGAAAAGAAGGGAAAAAAAAAAAAAACCAACCATCTCATAAGAGCCTTCAGATTTCTAGGCAAAAAAGGTCATAATTTGCTCCCTAATTTAAGACTGCCACAGCACTGAGGAACAACTGACAGACCCTCCCATGAAGTGTTATTTTCTCCAGCACTTCAAACCCAGTGAAATGAAGCTGCTCTTCCCAAGACACCTTCCTTCCCCTGGAGCCCACTCCCCTGGTCAGGAGCCTCGCAGGGGTGCCTCCCATCTCAGACCTGGGCAAAGGAAAGAACCCAGCACTGGCTGTGCTACTGGAAGAGGAGGCGTTGGGCCATGAGACACCCATGGGAAGGCACTAGATGATCCATCATCAGAACCCAAGAACTCAAACAGCCGCAGCGGCTCCACGCTGCTTTACATCTCCAATGCTCCCTGCAGCACGGAGACCCTTCCCCGCGCCGCTCCCCCCGCACCCGAACAGGGGTTTTTAAAATGTGTTTTCATTAAAACGCCCTGCCAAAGCTCAGCAACTCCAACACAGCTGTTTGATCGTCCCCTGAAGAGCTACACGACGTGCACACCGCCACAGCAGAGAACCGGAGCCCCCTGCGCAGGGCAGCCCACCAGCATCCCTCTTTGATCATCCCAGGACCGCTGCCGTCAGAGGCTGCCTGTCAAACCCAACGTCAGAAACCAAGCCCCAACGCTATCAGGGACAAGTCCCCTATCCTTCAAACACTGATTATTTCAGAGGGAACACATTATTTTCATATTAACAGGCTGAGTCCTTCTCCAAGTGGTGCTTAGCTTTAATGAAAACATCCCAAGCCAGCTGCTGCCAGATGTCCAGTGTCCACAGCGGGTGCCTAACCTTTCCCTAATGGAGACAGAACAACAATAGAGAGACATAAACAATATGCTGCAGGATGCAAGCAGCATCTTTAAAAACAGCATCAGCTCTGGAAAAGCACCAGGATGCATTATCCTGCTGAAGAAGGAGATTTCCTTTCTGGGAGGAAATATATTTTTATTGATAGTATTATTTGGTGTATCAAACAGGAAAGGAACGTTAAATTGTGCCTCTGTTACAGAGGAGATGAGTTTCCATTTTCTGTTCCTCCAGCGTGGCCGCAGCAGCTCACCAACATCAGCTCAAGCATCTAAGCAAGGAGAGACCCTCCTCTGCCCTGCAGCAAGGGGACGAGGGAAGAATCCTGCTGACAACAGAGTTATGGAAACGTCAAGGAGGCAGGACTGGGACAAGGAGGGGACCCAGAGCATCCTTACTTTTTCTGTCTGCAAGACCAGCTTTCTGCAGGACGGTTAAATTGCCAGCTAGCATTGCTCACCTCAGCTGAGGAACGGTGAGAGAGTTCCTGACAGGCGGCCAGATCGCCAGAGCTTGTGAACAAATACTTTGGTAACAGAAGCAGAGCAAGGGAAGAGCGGCAACAACATGTAAGTGATCACACAACAGCTTTGCCCACTGTCCAGTGCT
>VZTO01018799.1:1527-17676 GCA_013400615.1 Syrrhaptes paradoxus
GACAGTAGGCAATGGGTGTAAATTAAAAAAACAGAAAATTCAGTCTGAACACGAGACAATATTTTTTTACTGAGACTTGTTGAATACTGGAAGAGGCTGCCCAGAGAGGTGGTGGAGTCTCCATCCTTGCAGATATTAAAACTCTGACTGGACATGGCACTGATCAACCTGCTGCAAGTGACCTTTCTTGAGAAGAAGGCTGGACCAGACAGTTCCCACCTCAGCCACTCTGTGATATCCATGACACATCATCCCAAAAGAGAAAGCAAGCAGAAGGTTGGACAAGTATCCTCTCTGGTCGTTGCTGTCTCCTGTAGTCTTACAGGGTTACTAACAAATCCTATGTCTATTTCATGTTTTTAAGCCCTTTTTTTTTGGAGTTTCCCCTGATGCATGTATATAAATCACAAGCAGAGAAGCCATGACTGGTTAAGGATATTGAAGGCTCAGAGGAACTGATCTGTATTTTAACACCCTATTGGGATATCCAGGCTTTATGAAGACGTTTCTTGAAGGAAGACAACGCTATTTGAAAACCACTTTTGGCCTAATATGACTTGTGACTATCCTCGGTTATCCCTCCCCTGAAGACAAGTAGCACAGTGCAAAGGTCTCAGTTCCGAATAGTTTTTGATACAAACTTAGCACTGTAGGTGGCTGACTGATTGCTGGTACGTCTCCCCATGTCTCACAGTGCATTTTCCTGGCGAAATAATTTCAAAAGATGACTGTCAGTTGACAATAAAATCCACCTGACACATTTTGAACAACAGACTGAGAAAAGGCTGACAAAAGGTGAATGTTGGTGAGATGAATAGTAGGAAGAACATATATATCTCTGGTTGGGGTTTTCAAAAAATGCATAATCACCCATTATTATAAATATTGGCAGAAATATTACTCAAGGGAGAGGGGTAAAATAAGAACGCTATTTTCTGAAAAAAATGTTTAAGAGAAAAAAAGGGAAAACACTGCATTCTTTTTATATCTGGCTTCCTTTAGACACAGCTCTTCTGAACACTTATTAATTCCAGTAGCAAACAGACTTGAAATACATGAAAAATCCCATTGTCCAGGATGCCTAAAAAACTCTTGAAAACACATAAACAGTATTCTCTGTGCACCGAACTGCACGAGCAATAATTTAAGTGTCTCAATTATTCATCTTCTGTTGACTGCATCTTGTCTCATGACTGGACTGCAAACTTTCTGGAGCAGGTTTAATTTATATGTCATGCCTCAATATAATGCTAACAATTCCTGGTGCTGGCCCAGATCTGATGTCTCTAGTTTACTACACTAACATAAGTAATAATTGCTTAATGAATAATTGCCTAGAGGAAAATCTTGGTCTCTCCTGTGCCAGTTGGAGAGATGCATCTAAATAGAACTAACAAACAGAATAAGTCAGGGGCAGAGTCACAGACAAACAGTAAATCAAAACATGCAGTGTTAAAGAAACAACAAAAGACAGAATTTAATGGACAAACCTGTTTTGAAAATATCGAGGATTTCAAACTTCAAGCTCAAGTACAGAACACATTTTATGAATATAACTCTTCCCTTCCTCAGTCACTCTGTCAACATTCCCAATTGAAGGGAAAAAAGCATCAGAAATACTCACATAATTAACATTAAATCCCTATCTTTATTTCCATCTCCAGAAAGACGTGTATTTTAAAATCAGAACTTTAAAGCATGGCCATGTTTTGTTCAGAGAGTTATTCTTTATTCTGACTTTGGGGAGGCTTTCTTCTGCCTGTGTCCAAAAACACATAGGGACTGAGTCATTCTATTTCCTTTTTCATCCAGTAAGACCAAAGAGAGCAGGATAAATTTCATTGCCTTCAGTATGCCTGCCCTCATAACACTTCCAGCTTTGCATTAGGACCGTGATTATAATCAGATCTCATTCTTCATGGCTTCAGCTGATCAGTTGTAAGAGTCAGGGCCATAATTTGACTTGTAAATTCTCCTCTTCCTCTACACGTGTATCTTTTCTTTTGAAGCACTGGCAATTGACTGCAGCTGGCTATTGAGTGAGGGGTACCCATACTTGGAGGTGGCACAGTACTTGAAGGTACTTGACTGATGTGACTGATTAGGCACTCAAAGTCATTCTGATAACACAGTTTAGGATAACCCACAAGACCTGCAGGAGGGAATATTTATTCAAGGAAGATCAAATGGAATTTTTTGGCAGATTAAAATTTGACAAGATGGACACTTACATAACTGATATGATGCCAAGGCAGTTGTGGAAAATTTTGGTTTGGGGATGTCTGGTTTAGCTTTGAACCTTTTTCTTGAAATTTTCCATTTTTGTGCTAAGTAACCTTGAAATAGGAAGCATCTGAATGTTTTACTATTTGCTTTGGTGCCCAAGTTTCCCTAGCCTTTTGTGACCAAGCTACCTATTGCAGATGACTACATTGTGCTTCACGAAATATGCCAATACTTCATCCTGATGAGGTATTCTGCTGTGCTCCTCTGCTGAAATGCTGAAACTATTCTGAGGCTGGAGTTCAGGTCTCTCTTTTCAACAGTAGATACAGATAGATTTTTGAGTCATGGACAGACTGATCACATAAATAATTTTTTACTAATCTGATATATGGTGCTGAGTGAGCAGCAATGTATATTTCACATGGTTTGTGACATGTTTCCAATATTGTGATCTCGGAAACAGTTATGCAACAACTGTTCAAGTTTTCTGAGATTGGAGCTGGTGATAACAGCTCCTCCACCTTGCTCTATTTAGCTACTCTAGCATCTTTGGTGAAGAAAATTTTTTCATCCCTTTGCCCAACCTGGAATTCCCAAAGAGAGGTTCCTGCTTTGAAAGCCGCCAACATAGCTCCTCATTATGTGCTTCCATTACCACTCTATCAAAGTGCACCAGAAAACCTACAGAACTGGTTGCCTTCTTTCATTGTGGGAAGAAAAAAAAAAAGAGAGGGGTAGAATACAAATTTCCTGTAATTGTTAGGTTTCCATACGTACAGATACAAAATATCTATATGTAGAGAGATATGTATTCCAAAAGTATAGATAAAACACAGATCCCCAAATCACAGACTTCTGCTGTGAGTTTTTGCCTGGTTATTTACTTAGGTTGCTAAACCAAATCTTTACCTGTGCAACTGAAAACTAAGAGGAAGGGAAGGCAGTTTTACTTAATGAAGGAACTAGATTTGAAAAAGAAAGAAGCCTCTGGGCTTGCTAAAGGCAAATTGAGAGCATGCAGAGAGGACAGTGAGAATTTTGGATCCTTGTTGTTAGAAAGTCAAAAATGGATGCTGAAACTGGAGCAGAACTTGAAGCTAAAATGAAGAAGTAAGGAAAGGACAAGCTCTGTAGAAATATTTGGAGACACAGTAGATGAAGAAGCTTCATGGAGGAGCCCCACAAATAGTCAAAATGGAGATAAAAACCCATGCATGAACTGCTGTTGTGTCCAGGATGGAGCCTGATCCTGGGTATTTTAATCCCAGCAAGGCGTCCAGGCCTCTTTGAAGACCTGGTTGTCTGCCAGCCTTACTTAGATCATAGATAAGGCACAAAGGCAGAAGCGATTTTTAACTAGATTAGAGCACAACAAAATAAAAATCCTTCAGCAACAGAAATGGCAACATCCTCATCAAATATGACATTCGGCAGATTGGTCCTTTTCTTATCACCAAATAAAAAGTTCTATTGAAATATGTGGAAGGCAAACATGAACAGATGTTCCCTGATAAGAAAACACAGAAAATGGCTACAAATAATTAGGATGAAAGTGCATTGTTGGTGATTCATGAGAACATCAGTAGAAATCAAACTAAATAGGTCCTTTCCACCAGAAGAAAGTTCCTCTGCTGCGTACAGTATTCAGGCAAGTATATTATAATGTCAGCAGTTAATGGAATACAAAACACTGGGAAGTTTAAATGGGATAAAGAAATACAAGGTGATTTTAATGAAAGCGGGCTTATTAATGCTCTTAATCTTTTAACTTTTTTTTTTGTATGGGATTTTTTACAGATGCAAACAGTTTTCTTGTGCTAGCAACACTGATAACTACATCTGATGAAATTTCAGAATTTTTAAATAGCTTTTCTATTTTGAATCATAATTACATTACACTGTCTTCTTATGCATAGTTATGCCCTTTTTATAGAAAAGGTTGCATCCATTTAGCTATTCAAAAACTATTATATTAATGTTTTTCTCTTATTTTATTTTCTTACTCTTAATATCTGTCTCCTAAATTTTCAGTTTAGGTGAGTGTCAAATCTCAGTGAAAACGTAAAATAGTTGCTCATACACAAGGCAGACAATTCCCATGAGAGTTTCCACCAAGCACTGTGCAGAGCCTGCACACCCCGGCTGAGACCCCAAGACACATGAGGACCACACTACGCATGTCCCCATTGCACTGATTTAATGAGTCTGTAGAATGATTTCAAAGCTTTACAAGCTTGTCCTTCATATTGATCACCTATGTGGGCTATATGTTACATTTGCTTTTGCAAATTCCTATCAGATTCTGACTGCTTCTGTATCCAGTGCTAATCTCAGACTTGGATAACAGTTTATGTCTAAAGGATTATATATGTACAATCAATCCTTTACATAATTTATCTAAGATTTCACAGTTCAGCACACTATTAATCACTTACCGAGAATCTGTTGTGGCAAGGAATCTCTTGACCTTGAGGACTGACCTCGAGGAGTGACCTTGAGAGGCATTGCTACTCAAACGGAGATCCTGGCATGCAGCCCACTGCCGTGCAGGAGAGCTCAACGGGCCCTGGGCTGTCCACTCTTTATGGAGTAAGATGATTGACCTATAGTGATATTTGCATACCAGCCATATTTCAGTTGGCACATGGTCAGCTAGCTCTCAGCTGTTGAGCAAGATGTGCAAGAAAGCCCTAGCAGCTGTGTTGATATCTGTCTCCCCAGAATGTACTCAGAGACAGATGCATCCATCACAAACAGATGTATCCACTACGGCCACTGCTGGTGGTTATTGCTTGGACAGGGTTACGGGAGATAAAGGTCATGTTGAGATGGGGGGGAGGACACCATCACAACCAGACCCTCATGTCCATACTCCAGAGAACTTCATTGAAGTTTCCTGCTGCATTTTCCAAGCTCATATTTTTATCTTAAAACAGATTTGATTCTGTTGTGGCCTTGTCATCACAGAATTAACTGCAGCTTACAGAGTAAGATTTGGAGATGACTTTCCTTACGAGTTCTCTTATTAATTTCACTAAAAATATATTCAGGTAAATAAACAGATTTCTGGGCTTTTTCCCCCTTGTTTACTCCCTTCCAATGCTCAGTGGATGAGTGTGTCTGGCTACTTGAGCTATGGATGCTCCTGTCTCAATGGTCCTGTCCTGTCTATAGCTTTTCCTTTTTTGCATTTCTTTTCCAGCAGTCTGTTCCATGCCAGACCTGAGCATTGGATCCATCCTTGGAGAGGAGGGAAGAAGTTTATAACAGGAATTAAAGACCAAGAGTGTTACCTGTTGGAGGGCAGCTGGGAGATCCCAGAGTTCTCAAAAGACACCAGATACATTGCATGGGCAACTGATTCACATGCCAAGTGTTCCTTTATAAAGCTAAAATACTTTCAAACCATCAAATATCAGGGAAAAGTGAAGTGAGTTTCAAGCTGTTCTCTGTAAGGACAAAATAATTCTCTTTCTTTCTTCAGAAAAAAAAATACTCTCACCTACCAAAAACATATATTTCTAATAAAATTCTGGGAAATTTGTAGAAGATATTTCCTTTGAAATTTTTTTTGTTTTTTTAAGATTATGTTATCTCTAAAGCCTTTTAATTTTTTTCTGCACGCTGTTACACTGCATATTCTAAATATGAAACTTCACATCCCCCAAAATCCAAAAATACTCCTTACATTTGTCCTTTCATAAATGTAGTCTTAAAACTTACTAAATAATGCATTACTTTTATCATGCCTTTTGTTGTAATGCAACATATTTGGACGAAGATCTTACATTTAAGTGACTTATTTCCCTCTTTTATACATAAAATTTCACCACTTTCCTGTGAGCTTTTATTCTGAAGCTGCACATCTTAGATGAATTGGTCAGTTTGGTTTTCAATTAGCCTGTTCATCTCTTTTTTCCTAATTCAAAAAGGCCTGTCAAAACTGATTATAAGAATGACGAGCAGTGTTTACACCACAAGCTACTAACAGAATTCACAAGTTATCTCAAAGAAAATAGTTTTCCAGAAGTCGGTTTTGTGTTTATTTCTCTGACATGTTAACAAAGCCTGTTGCATTTAGCATGCAGATCAATTAAATGTAATTTTCTTTGGGCTAATCCCTGAGTAACAGATCACAGGGCACTCAGGAGAACAAGAAAATGACCTTTTATAAAACCCTGGACTTTAGTCTGCTTAATACTTTGTATTCCTTACCATTGCTCTAAGGATGACAAAAGGCTGTTTTCCTGATTTTTAAAAAATTATTTCCAGCTCTAGATAAGCACAAGATGACTGGTAAGCAAAAAAAGACTAGGGAAAACAAATCGTTACCACTCACATCATGTTTTTAAACGTGCCAAGGAGTCAAGGAGTTTTGCCTTCTGTTAACACCAGGGTATGTGGAAATAAGTACTAAAAAAAAAAAAAAGCTGCCATGTTTTGGAAATAAGTTTTTTTCTCATCTTCTTATTCTTTACCTTTCAAAACTTAATTTCTATAGTAAAAACAGCAAATCATATATTTCTTTATAGTATTTATTGTATAATTAAAACTGCTGCTACAAAAATTCTGTTTTGAAGGAAGAAATTATGAGTCATGTCAAATGTCCAATGGCAGGCAGTAAAACTGAACAGAAATGGAATCATTTTAATTTAAAGAAGTAGACTAATTTTTGACCTTGATGTGTTCTTCCTAGCTCCAGCATTTTCCCCAAAAGGGTAGCTATTTTAAAGCTATTTCAACTCAAATGCTTTCTTCACCCCTTTTTGTTTGAGGAAGCAACTACAACATGATCTGAGAAACATCACAAGGTACCACTGCAACATATCAATCGAATTGCAAGTTTCTGTAATTTACCTCAGTAAAATGTATCCATTTTCCTAAACTTCTTTTATTTCTAATACTCTTGATCATATTATTGCCAGAGCTGCTAGCACTGCCTCTTCTCATTACTCACCAAGATCCTGTTTTCGATGGGATAGGTCTTTTCTAAAATTGAACCATTTGGCCTGAAATATTCTATGCCAGAAGACTGCCTTGGCGTGAATTGGTGATTATCGTAAAGTAGTGCTGATGACTGTCATTTCAACCAATATCCTTCAGGCATTTCCAAGAAGGAAGATGGCAAAAAAAAAATGTATCTCCATCTTGAAATCTCTGCTGATACTTTTTTCTTTCTTCTATTTGAAAAGACCACTCTTTGGGGCAGGAATCGAAATTAGGCAGAAAAACCTCTGGAATTATATGGCTTGTTCAGGCTTGATGGAAATTTTACTGCATTTGTCCAAACCTCAGGGCTCTAACAAACTGTAGGTTTGATTAGTAGCTGTGAAGTGTTCTGTGTTGCTATGCTACATCAAAAAGCAAAAGCATTTGCAATGAGGAGATATTTTTCAGTGTAGTCCTTTAGCTTTGTTTAAATGAAGAATGCAGGAGCACAGGGTGCTTCCAGCACTGGGTACATGCCCTGTGACATCACTCCAGGGCAAGACGTCTGCTCACACCAGTGCACCAGGCATCTCCTCAAGGCGTGCAGTGGAAAAAAACAACACTGAAGACCATGAGGTCCTCAGGAACAGCCATCAAAGTCACATAAATATCCTTCAAATATAGGGACACACATTCACCAGAGAAGAGAAGATCCTTATTGGATCAGGGATCTCATGGTGTACCCTGGGGGAGAAATGACTTTCTGATTGTCATGCTTAACATTATCCTTCCTTGTTGTGTGGTGACATTTAGAAGTTATGCTGGTTTTTTAAATTATTTTCCTTGGTTTTTGGTTTGTTTGTTGTTACGGGTTTTTTTAAATAAAAATAGCTTCACTTCTTCAGGTGTTTATTTCTTAGATCACCCAGCAATGTTTAGGTATCCATCTACTGCAAGCTATGGAAATCTATCTGCTCTGCCTGTTTTGTTGCTTCTTTCCTCTAATGGTGTGTTTGACTTTATGTCAGGAAAATTTTGCGATTTTTCTGAAGATTTTAAAAATCATGTATGGACTTACATGCTTGAAACTCTTTGTATTTTAATTTCCATTGCTAACTTTCACTCAGAATAATAAACCTGTTTTTTAATTAATTAGAGGTTTGTTTGTAATTCCAATACTAACTTTGTGAAGAAACAGAATTAGTTTAGCCAGAAAATACTGTCTCTCAAGTGTGTCTTTTCTCCTGAAAAGTAAACATTCAAAAGAAAAAAGATATAGTTGGCCTAGACATTAGGTGGATATTTCAAAGATTGTTTTGTTTTATTTTGCCTCTTTTTTCCAAATGCAAGCCAAGAAGTACACATATAGGAACTGTACTATAATAGGGCTCAAAAAATTTAGCCCAGGTATAGACAGGAGTAGCACATCTCATGTTTTTCACATCTCAGAGTTTAAAAAAAACACCTAATGTGCTTTTAAAAGGAAAGAACATGTGGGATGAGATGGAAACTAGGGAAAAAAATCTACCTACGCATTACTTTTTAATTTAAAGTATCAGTCAAAAGCTTTCATGGGATTTGAGGAACTGTTATCCTCAAAATTACTGTCACATATTTATACTTAATTTCATTATATCACTTACCATCTGTGGATCTCGAAGTACTTTTCAGACATTAATGAAGCATACCTTACATACAACACTTTGTTTGTAAAAATTGTTACATCCAGATTTTAGATGATTAAATGGAGTAGGTTTTGTATACCCAAAGTGACACATAAATTGTGTTGGCCACTTGCAGATCTTTTTGGCTAGCAAATGCTTTCATGGTCAAACCCAAACAAACTAGACCAAAGAGGAGACATAACTGAGCAGTGGAAGGGAGCAGGTACCTTGTGTGCTTGTTTGGGAGATGGTGTCAAATGCGGGGACCCCTCTCTGGACATGTTTAGCAGGTCACAGTGACCCCGTACAGTGTAGGATTAAACTCTTGCCACTAGATAGCAGTATTGCACATCACTCGATTTTACACTGAGATCCCTGTCTTCTCCAGCTCCTTCCTCTGGGCAGTTGTACCGCTTTAGGTTGTCTGTTTAATTTTTACAGAAGATGGATGAAGAAGTGCACAGTCACTAAAGTGAACTGTTCTGATTTTTTTTTTTGTAGGTGTTCTTTTGTGTAGTAGCTCCTGAATATTGAATGGAAGGTATGCAAACTGCATTTAAAATTACAGATGCCAATGTAAACATAGACATGTAGGGTCAATTGTCAAATGTTTCTATAAATTCTCTTAAAGAATTTATTCTCTCTCTATGTGTATATAGGTCTGTACGCACATATATAGAGTTAAAGCTGAATCTCTAACTTCAGGAAGCTTTAAACCTTAAACTTCTATGCTTAAGGCTCTAATCTTCACAAAAATATTTTATTTTTTATCTCTATAGGTGTCTACCATTTGAGCTTCAACAGTAGCAATCTTAGAAAGAGATTTGCTAAGAAGAATAAATATTTGCTATTTGCCTTTTATGATCGCCTTTGGTAATATCAGTAAATATCAACTTCACTGGAAGTTGAACATCACAGTTGGTAATCACATGGCTTCCTTTTTCCAGACCATACTAATTGAATCATTCTAAAGATGCTTTGTTTTCTTCTAAAAAAAAACCACCTATAGACTAAGCATAGGTTTTAATTTTCTTAGTTACTAAAACGAATATTTTTTTCAGTTCATTTTATAAAAAAAGATTCTTGATCTCTTAGCTGGTTTTACTATACCTACCAAATATAATATGCCAATGTTTGGGGTCTGTAGTAGTGACCAGACAATATTTTAAAGACTTCAAAAAATAGGGTACTTTTTAAAGTTAATACAGTATAGTTCCCTTTCTTTTATACTTTTCTGAATACATGATTTCCACTAATATCAGCAACTAGTTTTTAATTGAGCCCAACTAATAGGATAGCTGTTGCTGAACATCATCTCCAAAACATTGTTAAATCAGTCAGCACTTGATATCTTATATAGAATAAAAATGAGCTGAAATAAAGAAGAAGAGCTTCTCCTTTTAAAGGCAAAGTGTTGTATAGGAATATATTGCATGTGCAGGTAGATATGGGTCTTTAAATATCCAATGAGAGGGTTTTTTTACTTTCAAGATTGTTTTTGCTCATTTGGACATTTTTAAATCCTAAGCTTCACATACACTTGTAGTATTCTGAGTGAGCACAAGTAACTTTGTATGTGTAAAAATCAGCTCCAAAACATGAAGCTGTTCAAATTCATAAATAGAGTTTTAAGTGGTCTTGAGAAACATGCAACAGATATTTTCTACATAATACTTTTATTATTTTTCTATAGTTAGGAAGTTCGAATGTTTGAAGTTACAACTGGCAGACAGAATTGATAAAACCAGGAAGACATAACGCAGAGGGAAAGGTCCAAAAGTCAAGAGAGATTTAACACCAAAGTTACATATGAAGTTTTCAAGAGGCCTTTTCAGAGAAAAATAAAGGATTAATGTTCTGCTCTTATAAGACATCATAAATAAATATGAATCTTTGTCTCTTTTTCTGAGAAGCCTTATGGTGCTTTTATCCACTGTAAACCTGTTTAGTATAATACTAAAGATTACAATATATATATTTTTTTAATCCCGTCTCTTCCACTGGATATCTCAGAGGTCTTTCAATCAACAAATCAATTACTCGAATAAAAACAAAGTGAATTAATACCTATGTAATAAAAGTGTTTGGAATAACACATTTTGAAATGAAGTACATTCATATAAGAAAATGGAATTATAATGAATTTAATTCAAAATTCATTCTTGTTTTATTTTATTGTTAAATGTAAGGCACTGTATTTGTATGCTGTGAAAGAGGAATCTTGCATTGTAAAAAAAAAATACTTTGAAAATATTTCCAATGCAAATCTTTTCTCAGGTCTGAAAATATCCATTAGGCAATTCTACATACTGCTGACTGCTTCTGGCTATTAACTGTGGGATAAAAAAGTTAAAAACAGATATCAGGATCATTTGCACTGGAATATTGTATGTCTGTGACTGCCCCAAAATGAACAAATCATTACAAACACCTGCCTCTCATAAGAGGTGTCTAATCAATGAACAGTGGAGCTTTCTTCTGTTATTACGTTTCAATAGATATCTTTATCTGACTTTGGTGGAGGGAAAATTCTTGACCTGAAGATCTGGGTCGAGTTTTAATTTTCCGTTCAGAATTTTTTCATTACATGTGCATTTTATCAATGACAGACCATACCAGGCTTCATGGTAACTGTGAAGCTGGCCTATTTGATCTTGACGCTTACTGTGTTTTAACTGACTTTATATCTACTAGAGACTGACAGTGTCATTTGATGACTCAATGGGAATGATGTACCACTTCAGACAGGCATACACACCCTGTAGTACTTCAACAGAAGGGAGCTACACTGTGGTGTATGTTTCAGTACCTCTCTTCTTCAACTCCGATGAGGAGTGTGGGTAAAAAAATTTCTCAGCACTCTTAAGCTGCTCTTTCTGTCAGGTGGCTGAAAATTAAGTTAGAGAATGTAAGGCTGAGCTGTTCCCAGACTACCAGAGAAGCTGAAAGATGAAGAAACTTTATTTCTGATCTAGACCATTTCCTCTAAGTAGGGTTTGTGCTAAACCCACGGTTCATGCCCAAAGATGTATCTGAGAGTGAGGAAGTCAAAACAAAATGTTTGAATTACCCATAGAAATTGGTCTAAGCACTATGTCATTAGCAAGAGCCATGTAAAAACCTTTGGGCTGATGGGAAATATCACCACCTTCTAAACTCACAGCATGCTGTGACATTGTAGAAATATTTTGACTTAGCCCCTGAAGGGGCAGCAGCTTCCTTCTTGGTGTTTTACCATTGGAAATCTGGAAGGCAGTGGTCATCTTCTGATGAATGAGGCTGTGTAGCTAGCTGTGACAGCACTTGTCACACTCTGCAGTGTCCCTAACCTATGGATGAACACTCCGCACTGCCTCAGTGATCGTGTCCCTTGCTACGCACCGTGCGGTATGAAAAATCGATGAGCCAGAGTGTGTGTGAGCCCTACCTCTGGTACACCACCGTGCTCTGCAGACAGGATCCACCAGTGGATGTGAAGATTTTGCCAGGGTTGACTGTGGATCTACAGGCCTCACAAATGACCGTCCTTCTCTGTGCTTTATTCCTTCTCTTCCTTCAGCCACACGAGCCAGACTGAAGGCTGACCCTGCTGGGTACCCTGTCCATTGCAGTATTCCCTGGATGAACACCAGAACATTCAGAGCTCAGATGTGCCTCTGACTGAGGAGAGTGCCAGGAGACCAAACCTCCAGGTTTATCTGTTGCTTTTAAATGCACAGGAATCCAGATCACTTTATAAATTGCTGCATTTTGGAGCATAGCTTGGACTGTGCTCTTTGTATAACTTTTCTTTTTTCTTGATGAGTTTTCATTTCTACAAGAACAATGATCTAGAACCTTCTCCAAAATACAGTTCCAAAGTTTCAATCAATTTACACAAACCGAGGTCACAAATTTAGAAATTAGCGGTAACACCGGAGGAAAGTGTCACCTGAAACGGCTCCCCACATCCTTCAGTCACATAATCCCACTGAGTTCAGCAAATAGTGGCTTAAGTTAAGCAGCAATGCCTTGATTATGTTTTTCCACTCAGAGCGAGCAAATGACTCACATCACTCAGCCTGATAAACAAAATCACATTTTCCAGTCATGAATAATTAGTGATCAAGCTTTGATGATACATTTGTTTATCATCTGTGATTCAAGGTATGGTTTGTTCCTGTAGAGTTTAGCCTGGGATTTGTTCACGTGGTGCCTCTCACATATATCGCTTTGTAACCATGTACTTAGTAATTTGCTATTTATGCTATGTAGTACTTAATTTACGTTGTGTTATTTCTGCTGTTTGGAAAACTCTTTGCCTTTGGAAAATATTAAGACTAGATACAAAAACACCAATGCAAACCGAGACTTGACCAAATATTTGTGACATTTTCTATTACAAGAGATACTCTCCTGATCAAAAATCATGATTCATATTGTACGAATAAAGTTAGTCCTAAAGAACATGAGAAAAAGTTTGGTTTGCTTCAACAGATGTTCACAAGCAGTTTTTCCCTATTCTCTTATATGATTAGCATTTTTTTCTAAAAAAAATACTCTTTGAAGATGAAAACTTTTGGTTTTTTACAGAACACATGATTTCTACTTCAAGACAATTTCAAGAGGTAAATGTAAATTTTCTTCTTTTTTAATAATTTTATTTAGTGAGTCCAATCTCTTTTACTTATTACCAGTATTTTCAGAACATACAAATGAAATTTGAATATTTATGCATTGTCACTTGAAATTAGCTTTTCTCGGTTATTACTTCACAGTCATAATGAGATGATAATGTGTCTATGTACAATTCAAGAGCCAGCTGGATGCTTCTTGTCCTTGCTGCAGTAGCCTGATGTTAATTCAGCCATTTCTTCTGATGTGAGGAGAGCTGTATTTGATATTTTTTAATTTATGCTGCGTGACTTGTCTGTTGTGACATAGCAACTTTGATGACTGCTACTTCAGAATGAATGTAGTGCACTCTCACATAATTTGTCCCATCTAAATTACCTCTTACTAAATCCTCTTTAAGTGATCATAGTGATTTCTCTTCCATTAGACATATATATATATGCATATTTTAATGATTTTTTAATCTTTTTCTCTCAATTTTATGAAATTCCAAACTATTAAAGACAGAAGCCAGGAAGGCATGCAAACAACGTTTTTAAAAACTGGAATTGTAGTTAAAGGAAATAATGAAGTGTATCAGAGGTAGAGGATTTAAAATACAAGGGGGAAAGGAGAAAAATAATGCTTCCTGACATCAGGGTAATTAAGCGTATCGTAGCCTGAAGAGATGAAGATTGGAGTTAATAGCATATGATGGCTGTTCCTTAAGCTTTATGTCTTTTCTAGCAGTCTCATTTTACCTTCTAGCCTCACAGCGAGGGAGGTGTTAATCTACTGGTAATTCTGTGTATTGCTGATGGTGTCTCTGAAAAAAAGAACTTTTTAATATCATGCAAGGTGGCATAATCAGGTATTTACTGAGGAGATAACAGAATAAACTCTTCTCTGCAGCTAGATCTTGTCTGATAAATGTGCTTGAGTTCAGTTTAGAGATGGGATGTCTGAAAGCTTTGCTCTATTAATGAGTAGGTTTTTTTCAGACCGTGATTTGGACTGATGTCGTGAATTGGTCAGAAAAAGGAAAAGAAAAGAACATGCCTCAACATAAGGTTTCAAAGAGCATGAAATTTTTGCAGCACTTCTTGAATTTGAACATTTTGTTTTTTAGGTTTTTTCCTGCTTTTCTTTTTTATTTTCTCTCTCCCCTCCACCTTTTTTTTTTTTTTTTTTTTTTTTTTTTTTTTTNGTAGTGGAATTCTTAATATGAAGTTCAGTAAGTATGGAAACACAGAGCCTTTGGGTACAATATTTTACCAGAATTTTACCAGAATGTCTTATTTTAGTGCAGCAAGATTATCAGATTGACATCTTTATCTTAGATTGTCTTTTCTATGCAAGAGGAATAAAAAGGTGAGGTTTGTAGCAGTGGTTCTGGACAGAAGAAGATATCAGATGTGCAAACCTTCGAGAAAGAAAGACAGTAACTATGGCTGCATTTATTTTACCAAAAAAAGTAGAACCAGGGACCACTCTTTGGGCTTGAAGCCAAGTGGCACAAACTGATCAACACCGAGTCTCCCATGGGTTCTACATGTCATCAATCCAGGCCCAATATATTAACATTTTTAAAGGGCATGGTTTCAAACAAAATAATGAGATTATGTATTGCATGCCTTCGTGTTTGGCATGTAGACAAATCTGGGTATTAGTGCTTATGAAGTTTAATGTTGGAAGATGGTGGAAACAGATAATTTTGGTTGTGTCTTGGCAGTGTATACCTACATAGGGTGTTGGCTCTGGCTCAAGCCCATGTACCAGCAGAGAGTGATAGCTTACACAGTCCAAAACTGTGGCAGAGAGTATGGATAAACAGCAAACAGGACTTGAGTTTGCTCTCTGTCCCTGTTTTATTCAGCAGTACCTGTTTAGCCTGTAAGACTGTCTAAAAAAAGACCTTCCTCCCAAGATCTATGTGAAGGTGCTCGGATAAAAGTTTGACATGTCTGATAGCACAAAACACAGTGCTAAATATATTAGTCATCTACAGGGTAGCCCCAGGAGGATGTTTCTTACTTAAAAATCCACTTTCTCATCTTAGGGGGCTGCTCAGCTTACATTATTGAATGTAGCTATACCCAAAACTACCAATGGCTGGGAGGGAGCGCTGCATGCTCGAGACACAGCTCTCAGGTATTGTTTCATTTGCAGGACCACACACTGGGCAGTGCTTTTTGGTGGGACTTGAACCTTTGCTCATTTGATACTGACTACTTTCTGAATTGTCTTGACTGAAGAGCTATGGACTCATGAAGGGAAAATAAACCTTTTTTCTTGCAGTTTAAATGGCGTTAATAAGATAATTTTAATATATTTTGATACCTTGCTTTAGGATTTAAAATAAGTCAGAAAATTTAATTTTGCTTTACATTTTTTGGGTGTTATTACAAGAATGTTTCAGCTCTGTCCCAATGTATTTTTTACCCAACAGGTTATTTTTTTCCCCGAATTACCAACCAGCATGTGCCTATCATCACTCTTTCTAAGTGCAGATAGATCCAGACATGCTAATGGAATCACTTCTGCTACATTGAAATGGTTGGGAGGGATTTGCCTAGGCACTAGCTGTGCCATTTTCCACAGCTGTCTGTGGGTTGAGAAGTGTTGGACAGCCTGATTAGTATCATGATTAACATCTAGAGGAACTCTGCCAGGCACCCAAAAGCCTTTGTATTTTTTTTTTTTTTTTTTTAATTTGGAGCAAATTACAAATGCTGGC
>VZTO01018799.1:19106-35103 GCA_013400615.1 Syrrhaptes paradoxus
TTTTTTCAATTTATATAATTGATTAAGAATAATCTCTTTCCTCCATATGAAACTTCCAAGCAAAGTTCTTCTCTCTTTCTCTCACTCTTGTTTTTTCATTGCTCTGAGATTTCTGTACCTGANGGAGAAAATTACAAATGCTGGCATACTTGTCTTTTAGAAAACAACAATTCAAGGGCTCTCCAAGATGTCTTGAAACCAGGTGAGCACTCAACAGCGGAGCTCCCAATCTATTTGCCAGAACCTTGCTGTGTACATTAGAGTGCTCAAAAAAGCCACTAAGGAAACTGCAGACTGTGATAGATTTAATAATGTTTTGACCCAAAAACTGTGTAAATAAGAGTTTTAGAGAAAAATTGAAAAGTTCTATAAAATCAACAGAGATAAACAGAAATATTGTTCGGTGGATTGAAGATCTTGATGGAGCAAGACTGATACGAAATTGTAACAGAGGATGAGGCTGTTGGAAGAAGCTATCGGAAGACACACTGCCCATGGTTCTTGTTGCTTGAATTCCTGATAGTACCTACTTGACAGTTATAGCTGTCCTTTTCTGAGGTAAATCTTTCCAGGAAGAGGTAGCTCCAAATCCAGGTGTAATGGTGAAACCCAAGAGGGAACCTGCTTCAAACTACCCATGGGAAAAATGCACAGAAAGTTAAAAGGAACAGTCTTTAGCGGTTGTAGACATCAAAAACGCAAAAGTGGTTTAAAATAGTTAAGAAAACAAACTTCTCTTTTTATTTAACACCACAATTATTCAAATTAGAGTTCAGGCAGAGAATATGAAAGAAGAGAATATTTGGGACAAATAATTGGTTTAATAGAGAAAAAAAAAACTCGGATCGATATCTTTGAAGGTAGCTTACTTATTGGTGTGAAGTTTGTTATGGAGATTTTACACAAAAGTGTACACATATTATGACACAAAGAACATTTTGAAAGCTTATCTTCTGTGGCTCATGAAATATCAAGATATTAGTCTTATGTCTTCCTTACAAACTTTTAATACAGTAGAGTTGACTCATCCCATTTCTGAGCACTGACATCAAAACCAAAAAAAACCAAATGCCAAGACTGTTGGATCTCCCTAAGGATCATAATCCTCAAACAGGAAGTTATCCTGGCAAATTTAGGAGTAATGACACTGGGTTGTGATCCTTATCATTCTTGAGGAAAATATTATAATATTTTAAAATATTATACTGCAGCAAAGGGTATTCTTGGAGACTGAAGTGCCAGCTTTGGGTAGGTGTGCAAGTCCAGTCCCAGAAACTTCTACAGGGTGTCAAGACAGTGCCATCTATTGGAAAAAGAATGACCTGTAAGGCAATGCATTGCCTTTAAGAGGACTGTCAAGCATGTCTCGTTCTCTAAAGTTGACAGAGGAAGAACAAGTCCTGCTTTGTCTGCTGCAGAGTCTTTCCAGGAGCACCACAACTATGAGTAGATAGAAGTTACGGGGTGTACAAGAACCATCAGGAGCAGCACATGAGGCAGAGGTCTTCTGCCATTTACTACTTGCTGCCACTTGTAGAATGACCCCTGTTTCTTCTCACATTGACACACCTCAATCACCCTGCTAGAAGTGTCTCACTCACATTTTCCATTCTTTCAAACTGCTAACGGGCAATTGTTAAAACTACTGGTACTAAATTTACTACAAAGAGTAGTTTGAAAAGGGTCAGAATTCAGCTGACTCAAACCTGTTTCTTTTTTCTCCAAAGCTTTCTTTTCATTGAGAACACTTTATATTATTGGTCTTTCTCCATTTCCTTTCTATTTTGTTTAAAATTAAGATTTTTTTCAATTTNACATGAACATTAGCATTATTCTGCATCCACTCTTAATTTTGTGCAGCACACTTTTATTTTGTATGTATTTGTTGATGAAATGTTCAAATTGAACATTCTTCTTCTGCCTTAACTGTCACTTTTTCTTTGCTGCTTCTGTGAGAGACAGATCTCGTAGTGACTAACTCCCTTTCAATGAAGTTTTGAACACCCACAGATTCCTTAAATCCAATGGATGTCATGCATTCCATATCTTCTTTTTTAAACCAGGACTTTTTTCCCTTAAATGCAAACTGGAACGGTGATGCACCTGGCCTAGAATTCCTGACTGTGATGAGATGTTATGGATTTCTTCTTCATGCCCTTTATTTATTCTAAAAGGAAGTTTAACTTTTCTAGTTAAGGTGATTAATTGCCAAAGGACACACTTCAGCACTAGTGACATGCACCTGAACTTAATAAAAACTGTCACCAAACCTCAGAAATTCTTATTTGCTCCAGTCAATGGCAGCATTGTTGAATTCCTGTCATATAGGAATATGAGAGATAGGAATTGAAAAGCTGAGAGAATTGATGGACAGGGTTCTTCAGGCTGAAGGAGGGCATTTAAAGCCATTCAAGATTCTCCAGCAAAATGAGGCAGAAATAAGAAGAGGCTTTTACCACATCCTCATTGGGCTACATTTCCAAAGAGAAGTTCCAGAGACCAGAACTTTAATGTCTTGGCCTTTTCCTTTTTATTATCTGGAGAGTCTGGAGGAAAAGACATGGTTTGAAGACAAGCTGGCCAGCACAAACAAATCATAATTCTTTTTATCCTCTTCCTTTTGGAAGAATCTAGTTGCCATTGTCCTAACCGTTTTCCCTGTACAAGTACTTTAGGAATTCTCTAGCTGTAAATATGATTATAGCAACAATGTAACATTGCCTTATGACTTTTTACTAGACAAGACTTTTCCTAAATTATGTAATCCAATTATTCCCTTTGGATTTTTGACAATTCCCTAAATTACTCTTGGGAGAAAAATCTTGTAACTGAAAAAAAAATAAATCTAGGACCACTTGCATTACAAAAAGTTCCTTTTTAAACATGAAAAACCATGGCATTATCTAGTCCCTGCAGTCCAGATCCAGGTCAAAAAAAGACAACAAAATAAAGAGTTTTTACAATCATTTTCACCAAAATTTAATGGAAATTTTTCAAAATTAGAAACATTTTGGCTATCTCTATTTCTAGAGTCTCCAAAGTACTTTAATTTTATAGGGTGAAAATGAAACAACTGCTATGGCTCATTCTGTGCTTCTGTTAGCACCCAGCTGTTTCCTGACAGCAGGGAATCTGACTTAGACCATCTGATTATGACCATGTGATATTTTGCAAACTGAAGCCTTTTTTGTCATAAAAGCAAATAGAGGTGGTAGCCGGACTCACGGGGTGAATATTGGTACATGCTGACATGCTTTATCATGTAATAGTTTTTCTGTCAATTTTTGAAGACTTCCAGCTATGGTTCATGTGGGTTTTTATGTTTCAGTCTTTAAATCGCAGAAACTACTTGAAACACAGGGATAATGAAGGGGCTATTCTGTTCATTCTGTACCTCTGAAGATAAATGAATGTGCTTTTTGCTTTAAGAGTAAGCTCAAAATTTCATGGCTAAGAGCAAGTTAGTACTAGCACGATTTTTTTCATCACGTCAAGGTCTACCCCCTCCAATTATGTTATTTGCTAGATATTCTGTTCACAAGTAATCTGTAAATTACAGAAAAAGCACAAGCAAAAGCTGTTTTGATAGGAAACTTTCCAGAGTCGAGAAGTTTGTCACCAAAAGAGGAGGTGTCTGCAACTGACAAAAGCAATCTTAATGCCTTAATCTTAATCCTAAAATGATGGGAGATAGGTGAAGATCTATAAATAAGTTAAGTGCCCACCTTTCAACATGAAGTTCATTCAGTCTGCTTTCATAGATCATAGTTTCTAGATTATGATCTCTTTCTCTTTTGCACTCTCTCCAGTCAGTCTTTGTCCTTTCTGGAAAGGCTTCACAGAACTGTTCCAGAGTGCACATAACCCAGATAAACCCCTGTTGGTGCCAACAGTGGAGAGATTACTTCCCCGTACTAATAGAAGAGTCTTGTCAAAGTCTTCCAGCACTGTGTTTGCATTGGAAGAGCAGCACCTTTTTGGATAATCTCGAGATTGTAATTCATGTCACTAGCAGATATTATTATGAAGAAGAACTGTCTAACCTGGTGTTCTCCAGCTCATGTAGATACATGTTTTCTTCCCTAAGTATAGAACTTCACATTTGTCCTTTTTTGAATATACTGTGATTTTTCAGACCACTTCTGAATTTGCTAAGCTGGCTTTGAATTCTGCCATTGTCCTGGCAGTTTCTCCCAATATAACTTTGAAAACTATTCACTCTTCACAAGAGAATAGTTCTATGAACCTTTTAAAATCTATTATAGAGTACATAATGTATAGCACACAAAATTTTCATGAAAAATTAGGCATTGCTAACATATTTTGTGTTATAATCGACTTACAGAAAGCTATATTCTATTTTTGGAGAGTAGAAAGTGTCTGAAAACTGCTATGAAAATTTTATTTCCATGTAACATAACCTGCCACTAATTACAAATGCCTCCTAATCCAAGAAACACCAAAAGCTTTCCCTTCTGTTTCAACAAATTCTACTGGGATTTTTGAGTCAATTGCTGCAGTCCCAGAAAGATTGTGATTTTTTTTCAGAGTCCTGTTAGTAGAAGCGATTAATCTGCCTATAATTAGACCTCATAGATTTTTTTACAGCTCTTTGAACTCAGTTTCCATTGATCTGAATGAGCCCTGCACAATGAACATCATCAAGATTGCTTGCCTAAACTCAAATATTTTCTTAAATTTTGTAGACTTTTTGAAGTAATATGTTTTTTCTAATCATATAATTTGTACCTTTTAGCATATGCATAAGAACTAAGAGAATTTTAAAACCTACATGAAAACCAGCAAAACAATCAAAGATTGTTTCAAACATTCCAAAGAAAAGATGTTAAATCATTGAAAGTCAGATACATCATGTAGTCACCCCCTATGAGAAATTAGACTTCTATATTGGGACAGGGCCTCCCTTCTCTATTTCACCACTGAGAATAAGAGAAGCCTGTAAAATCAGTTTAGCTTAGATAACTGGTAGTTGGCTAAAACTATGGGAGATTAATTGCAACCTAGCCTTCCTGTGCCTACACTTCCCTATCTGAGATAAGAGAAAATGTAGTTTTCTACTGCCTCAGTATTTGTACAGATGAGAAGCAGACAGGTCTCAACTGAGTACGGCACACTCCTCTTCNTACAGCTCTTTGAACTCAGTTTCCATTGATCTGAATGAGCCCTGCACAATGAACATCATCAAGATTGCTTGCCTAAACTCAAATATTTTCTTAAATTTTGTAGACTTTTTGAAGTAATATGTTTTTTCTAATCATATAATTTGTACCTTTTAGCATATGCATAAGAACTAAGAGAATTTTAAAACCTACATGAAAACCAGCAAAACAATCAAAGATTGTTTCAAACATTCCAAAGAAAAGATGTTAAATCATTGAAAGTCAGATACATCATGTAGTCACCCCCTATGAGAAATTAGACTTCTATATTGGGACAGGGCCTCCCTTCTCTATTTCACCACTGAGAATAAGAGAAGCCTGTAAAATCAGTTTAGCTTAGATAACTGGTAGTTGGCTAAAACTATGGGAGATTAATTGCAACCTAGCCTTCCTGTGCCTACACTTCCCTATCTGAGATAAGAGAAAATGTAGTTTTCTACTGCCTCAGTATTTGTACAGATGAGAAGCAGACAGGTCTCAACTGAGTACGGCACACTCCTCTTCTGGAAGTGAAGAGGCGCTGCAGGGAGCTTCAGGGAGCTGTAGTTTCTCACTCTGTTCCCTTGAGGTAGTAATTTGTTTCCACTGAAATTCTCCATCTTTTCTTATTTCCCTGACTTTCCACTTAGAGTGTGAAATAGCCATGCACAGGGAGAAAAGACATAGACTCAGCGTTATAATCTTTCTTTCTGCAAATACTTCTGATCTGAAAACCCAGCTATTCACATGGCCAGTTAGGGGTACATAATCTGCTGCTTTATTCAGATTAAGTAATATCTTGTTTTAGAAATTGTCTGCAGGATTTTTTCTCCTTTTCTTTCTGTTTCTGATTTTATGGGGTTTTTTTCTCCTTCCTTGGTATTTGTAAATATAGTATAACAAGTATAGAAATACCATTTTACCCAGGTTGTGATGAATTTTTCCATGTTTGAGCCTCCCTCAGACAGTTTGTGTATAACCTGCAGGAATGCTACCAGTCACCAGTGTCTTATGCTCTCCTGGATGGATGCACAGACTGCACATGGAGATCCACTGAGGAGCAGAGCAGATGTTAACTGAGAGGAGAAAGCTCCAGGTGGAACCAAGTAGGATGCATCGTGTAGAGCTACACTGTGACTGTGTTGTCAGCCTTGACCGCTGCAGCTGTCAAGAGAGTAAAACCTTGACAATGAAAGGAGATGGTTCTCATTTCTGAGCAATCTGTTTTCTAAACACCTTGAAAATTCACTAATTCAGAATCTTTCACAACTGCAAATATTTCCTGCACTTTACTATCCTTTTATTTTTTCTTTCTTGATGCTAAGGTAATTTAATATTTTGCAAGGCATTTACTTACTGCCAGGTATCAAACAGATACCTATGAAACAAAAGATAATTCCTATTTAATACAGACAGCTCTCATTTTTTCTTCAGCAAGTGACATAGATTATTATTACAACTGAACCCAACATGGGAATGACAAGGCACCCGGTAACTTGATTGCTAGCTAGTCTTTTCTGCAGGAGAAAGGGTTCATACCAAGAAGAACAGAGAACATAACCTGCTTTTTGAAGTTCAATCCATCTATCCACATAGCAAAAACAACCACGTGGTAAAAAACCAATCATCTTCTCCAATAATTTACCTCAGAATAAAAAGGCCCAATTCTCAAAGTAGTCAGAGTATTCTTCAGTACAGACAAAATAAATGCTTTCATATGAGTGAGAATAAGTATGATTTATAAAATGTGTCGATTTACCTTTTTCTGCAGAGAATGTACAGTTTTTCCTATCTTCCACTTCTCATAAGGAATATTAACTTCCCTATTAGAAAGAGTGCTTGTAAAAAGAAAAAAATTTTAAGCCATTTTCTTTGGTGCACATGTGAATGAATTATCAAAAAAAACCCCACTGAATCTCATGTTGCTAGAACTTATAAAACCCTGAAAGAGGCATACTTACCTAACAGGGCCTAAGCAGCACTAGGCTTTTAATTAAAAGAGACTTAAGTATTTTGTCAGAGGGCGGCTCAAGTATATGAGAAATGATGAGCTAGGTGACAAGTTATCCTTCTATGAATATGTTAACTTTGGCTTGAAATTATTTGTGCAGAGCTGATTTTCCTCAAAAGATCCATAAACCCAACTGGAAACAGCTGTGAGCACCCTGATACAGGTGGTGTGGCTGGCACAGAGGGTTGGACTGGGTGACCTCCAAGGGTCCCTCTCAATTCAACCATTCTGCAGTATCTGTGGTTTCACCCTTTTGTACCTCTCATGCAAAATGTCTTCTAAAAGATATCTGAAGAGCGTCTTTTGTGGTTATAATACAACATAGTTGAAAGCGCTTAAGATGTGAAATTATATTTTGGGAAAATGGAATTAAAAGTAAAAAGCAAATGCTTGGTAATGCTAACTTATTATCTTGACTTTTATTTTTTCAGACAAATTGAAGACTGTCTCCAGAGATGANCCCATGGCAGGGGGTTTGGAACTTGATGATCTTTAAGGTCCCTTCCAACCCAAACCATTCTATGTTTCTATGATTTGTTGTGAACAGAATTCTTGTAAACATCCTTGAGAAAATGTTTTGGACTGTATACTGAAGGTTTATATATCTTTTCAATAGCAACCAAAACCTTTAAACTTCATTGTGCCTTATATCAGATTGGAACAATGTTCTTGAAATAGGAATATGAGAAAAATCTTTAAATCTTCAGAAAGACATAATATGTTTCTCTGGAAAACACTCAAAGACATCATCATATTTGACATTTGCACTTCAGCCTCAGGATTATCTTAGTATGAGGATGAAAGTTTAATCTTGGTTTTATCTAGGAAAAAAAGCTATGAAGAATTTTATATACAAGGAAGAGCAGCAAAACAAGAAAGACTGGTTTCCGAAGAGCTAGCACACATCATTCTCTTTAAAAAACAGCATTTGACGGATTTTCTTTTCCACTGGGTTTATATCTACACAGATACAGACATTTTCTGATAAAGCCATGACACAGTGTTGCCTTTTATACAGTTGATGAAGCTGCATATATTTTTATATTACTGAACTGAAATTAATTTGCATTCCACATAATAACAGAGGGATGGTGAGAACAGATATTTCATAATTTGAAGATGGACGAAGAAAAATATTCACATACCCTACAGACAATATTTGAAACAGCAGTAACACTTGAAAGGAGAGAGATCAAGAAAATACTTCTGGGATCAAGGTATTCTTCAAAACACCACAAATTTTAGATTACTGTGCTCAGAATTAACTGGATAATTTTACAAAAACTAATTAAAACAGATTACGTGTCAGACTCCACTGTGACTGCTCACTGGCTGCCATCCTTGCAGGAAGAGTTACACCTGGGATGTCTCACTGGAAGGAATAATCTGACAAAGGTACATTTGCACATGTTGTCCAAATTGAACTGACAGAAATACCTGGACAATGACAGCAACAGCTTCTTATTTTCCTAGTAGTATTACCAGGGAAATGCTTATCTGTAACTAACAGGAAAGGCTGAGGGAGCTGGGTCTCTTTAGCTTGGAAAAGAGGAGACTGAGGGGTGACCTTATTAATGTTTATAAATATGTGAAGGGTGAGTGTCAGGAGGATGGAGCCAGGCTCTTCTCTGTGACATCCAGTGACAGGACAAGGGGCAATGGGTTCAAGCTGGAACATAGGAGGTTCCACTTGAATATGAGAAAAAACTTCTTTCCAGTGAGGGTGACAGAGCACTGGAACAGGCTGCCCAGAGAGGTGGTGGAGTCTCCTTCTCTGGAGACATTCAAAGCCCGCCTGGATGTGTTCCTGTGAGATCTGATCTAGGTGTTCCTGCTCCGGCAGGGGGATTGGACTAGATGATCTTTCGAGGTCCCTTCCAATCCCTAACATTCTGTGATTCTGTGATTCTGTGAAATAACCACTGACATCCATAGATTCTCTCTTCTGCTGCCATGTATGAAACTTGAGCAAGAAGTGTCCAAGATATATGTATAATTCAAGTATCAACCTACCAGACTTCTAAAAAGTTAACTAGCAAATGGTATATCAGTATTTCCCAACACTCATTATCTGCCTTTGTTATCCCTTTGTTTTTACTTGTACATTCTTTGTACCAAAGATAATCTTTCTCCTTATCGTTTTTTTTTTAAATTATTTTTTACAGTGTCTGGACAGCAAAAAAAGGCAGAATTCAAGCTCTTAAAATGAAACGATAATGATAACAGAGACTAAATCAGGAAAAAAAATCAGTCTGTGTAGTTTGGTAGTAAGCAATCAGAAAGAAAATAAATATTTAGACATGTTTCCATAACCATTTCCTTCTCTAAGGTCATTCAAATATGCTGAATATTCAATATGCTTAACAGCATATTGACAGGAACTTGGATCATTGTATTGGATTTGCACATCCATAAAGTCATATGTAGATAACATGCATTGTCTTTCTCACATCCAAACTGCAATGAAGAAAAGTGAGTGGATTAATATTTCTCCTTTCCTGCTCTGACATTCAAATTAACTAAGAACAAGCTAGCTTCATATTTTAAAAATAAGCAAACTGCACAGTTTGTTATAAAAATAGAGCAGTTTGGATTGATTTTTTGGTTTCAGAGCTATACCTTACTGAGAAGATGAAATTGCCTTACCCTGGTCAGCAAAATAAATAAAAAAAAACCACCACAATATTTTTTACAGATAATTATACATGGTCTTTAATTTTCAAATAAAACTCAGCTCATCTTTTTTGCTACTTAATCCATTATCAATGGTAACATTGTTCTGTTTCCCATTAGCAACCAGCTGAGAACCAGACGCATGCAACTGTGAGGACCATTTTATTCTGTGAACAGCATGCTGTATTTTGACTGCCTTGTTTGTTGCAGTCTTCACTGTAATCTTCTTTTTGTTTTGAATTAGAACAACCTTCTTATTTTGTGGCTGGTATCCACAAATGAACAACTTTTTAAAGCATTTCATTTCTAATTTATTTTTCCACAGTGATATAAAATATTCTGGAATTGTCAGGGAAGGTTGATATTACCTTGTTTAAGGCCATGGCTGGGGGAAATGTTAACTGGATGATGAAAAAAGCTATATCACCATCTGTGAGAAGGAGGCTTTTCTGTTGCTGCATTCCAGATTTGAACTCTTGACCAGCCCCAGGACTTCCAGTAGCAGGGATATATAAACCCACAGAAATTACATGCCAAATTTGTGTTGTTAGTCTCTTTGTTTGTTTCCTTCCCATAGGTTTCTAACTCTCTGTGGTTTTGGAAAACAACTACATTTGCACTTGAGAAATCTCCCTGTGAAGCCTGACTGCCTTACTTGCCAAAGAGGTTTGGTGCAAATTGTGAGCCTTGAGCCAAGGGTCCTTCCTCACCTTGGGGAAGCAAGGGCCCCAGCTGGCCAAGACTGCAGGTAGCCTAATAGCTCAAGAACTAGAGAATGCCTTTCACAGTGTGTGTAGTTGCACACAGAATAACGTTAGTGCTGGGTGTGAGCCAAGAATTTCAATGTGAGTGAGATTCACCCTTGTGTTTGGACCTCTCAGTAGGATACACCCTCTTTATAGCATGAAGGGTAGTCAGGCTTGTAGTTATTTATTCTGCCTCTGCTCTCACCTTTCATGTCCAGCATGGCTGCATTAGTTCTGCTTTAAATATTCTCCACAATCATCTAGGTGATGACACAAGTGCACAGCAGAGGAAATTCAAGACTAGAAAAATTAAGCAATGTAAGCAGGATCACAGTATGAAAACAGAGCCAGAAAGAGAAGCAAGGAAAACAAAATCCTGTTATCCTTCCTAACCATTCGAACTACCTGTGTCCTTTCATTGTGAATTAGTGTAACTGAAGTGTGCTATCAGAGTTAGACTGAAGTGGTACTATTTCAGTATAATGCGGACAGTCTTGTTGACTATTTAAATTTTTAACAATTAAAAGATAATAAAACCTGAAGTCTTCATTTATTTTCTGTGTTGAAGACCAGTGCAAATTATATGCCTCAGTCTGGATTATACTAATTTAAACAGAATAATATGAGTTGTACGTACTGTCAAAGGTCTGTACATGAGACCTTTAATAACAGTGTTCAGTGAGAAGAGCAAGCTCGGAATGTAGCTTTAATTCCGTACACCAAAGAATTGGCTAAGCCACTGATTTTGTGCAAAGTATTCTGGCATTTGAAATTACCAGGAAAGATAAACACATTCATAACTGAAAGAGCTATAGAGAGTAACCATTTTAAAGGAAAAAATAATCAATAATAAAAGTAGCGCTGCCCTTTCTTGATTGACAGTTGTAAGTTATCAAAATTACATCATAAAGATACCCTTCATCAAATAGTAATTTGACAAGGAAATCAGAGCAATGGACATTGAATAGCACTGACTTTTCAAAATAAATTTGCCCCCAAACTGAAGCTCGAAATTCCACAGCTGAATAATGGTTCTTACAGTTTCGCTGTTGTCCTTTTTGCTTTTCAGAAGATTAGGTGAATGTTTCCTACCATTTTCCATGCAATAAAAATCTCAGCAACAAAATTTTGTGTCCTTTTACCTTTTTCTTTTTAAGAGTAGGTAATATCAGCATTTCAATACTTTAAAATATCATGCGTAAAGTACAGTTTAGTGCTTTTCTTTTACATGATTAATGAATGTTCATGTCAAAAGAGTCATATACTCTTTCATCATCCTGTTCATTTCAAGTATGTTGAAGGTGTATGTAATTAAAATATGTACTTTGGAAAAGTCCCTGGCTCTGGTCACATTAATTCACGATTCAGAAAACACAGTTGTTCACAACTTTGACTACTTTCTAGTCTAATATTTTAGCCTTCAGATTCAGAAATCAAGTGGTAAGAGTCAATCTGATGACATGCTGTTGCTAAATTGTTTCACTAAGTATGTTTCAGTCATTACTCTGCAGGACAAACTCTGTTGTTTCTGTAGATATGGTGGAATAGCAGCTATATCTTTCTTGATCACAAAGCTCAATGAAATGTCAGACATTATGTTTGATCCTCCACAGACTTGCACAATTTTTAGTTTTCTACATTGTACACTTTTTAGTTTTCTGTATTATTCTGTTTCAGTAGCATTTCTCATGCAGTTTAAAGAGGTACAAATAGCCCCACAAGGCTGTTGCAAATCAAGGGATTTTTATACACTGAGTGCTAAACAGCTGTTTCTGAAGGATCTCTACAATGAGCTCAAAATCAGTTCATCTTTCAAATTTCAGGAGAATGACAGCATATCTTGTAAAATCCAAGAAAACTGTGAGGCAGTAAAATTCTCATTATGGAATAATGCACACACAGACATATGCATTTATCAGGGAGTGGAGTGATAGGAGAAGGAGTAATGGTTTTAAGCTGAAAGAAGGTAGATTTAGATTAGATATTAGGAAAACATTTTTCACTGTGAGGATGGTGAGGCACTGAGACAGGTTGCCCAGAGAAGCTGTGGATGCCCCATCCCTGGAGGTGTTCAAGGCCAGGCTGGATGAGGCTTTGAGCAACCTGGGCTAGTGGGAGGTGTCCCTGCCCATGGCAGGGGAGTTGGAACTTGATGATCTTTAAGGTCCTTTCCAGCCCAAACCATTCTATGATTCTATACTGGTAGCAAACAAACAAAAAGTTAAAGAGAGCAAAATGGAATAAAAGTAGCATTGTGTACATCTATTATACATTCTCTTCTGAGTATGCTACTCACTCACACCTTAAGAAAGTTATATCACTTTTGTTTTCTGGTCAGTGTCAGTTTAAGTTACTGTTGTTTGCCTCTAGGGGACATTACCAGGAGTAACCAGAATTTTTAGTTCTATCAGCGGTGGTGGTATTTGATAAGCATCGTCGGGAGATGGTGTACAGTGTCAATTATTCTGCATTCAGTCCCTGTGATACAGGCATGATTACACTAATTTTAAGACTAGAAGCACCTTAAGCATCATGTTAGCTAATATTTCAATTTATTTCTTCTTAGATCTGATTTATGTAATGTAGCTGCTGTGACTGACAGATTATCTGTAGTCTTAGGTTTTGGGGTATCATGTTTCAGTTTTAACTCATGCATCTATGAGGAAGGTCTTTAACCTTTAGGCCTTTTTGTTCCTAGTTATGTATTCTAATTCTATAGATATTAAATATATTTAATCTACAATTATTTTTATAAACTAACTGGTATGGTCATGTCCCCTGTATAAAACTAGATTAGTTATAGATTGTTGTGGTGGGTTAACCTTGGCTGGATGCCAGGTGCCCACCAGGCCCCTCTATCACTCCCCCTTCAGCAAAATAAAGGGGGAGGATAAGATGAAAATCTCGTGGGTCAAGATAAAAGCAGTTTAATAAAAGCAAAGGCCAAGGCCACGCACAGAAACAAAAGGTAAACAAAGACGTTATTCTCTACTTGCCCTCAGCAAATGATGGCCGGCCACTTCCTAGGAGGCAGAGCTTCCCTTGCTCCCACACACAAACATAATAACAAATGCCCTCCTCCTGCCTGCCCTTGGCTTTTATGGCTGAGCTGAGGTCACATGGTATGGAACAGCCAATCCGGGTCAGCTGTCCTGGCTCCGCCCCCTCCCAAGCTGTGTGACAAACCCCCTGCTGGCTGCCAGTGTGACACAGCACTGGGAGGGCTGCTGTGGGGATATAAACACAACACAATGGTGTTTGCTCCTTTTATTCTACCCCCCACATCATGACTTCTCCTCTGCATTTTTTTGCAGAGAGTTTGAAGTTATTATTGAATAGTCTTCACCTGCGCTGGCTCTGGTGCCACAGCTGGGGTTTGTCAGGGACAGCCTTGGTCAGCACAGACCACAATCAGTGACCGCTCCAGCAGGCTGGGTGTGTAAAGGGCTAACTCCCAGTGCCCAGGTGTGTTAGAGCTGTCTGATGTGTCAGAGGAGGGTCAGTCTCAGGGACTGGGAAGCATCCCAGGGTGGAAGAAATTCTCTAGGTAACAGTTTGCTGCCATGTGGAAGCTGCTGTGTAATGCCCTAGAAGCAAGGACGTGCTCTGCGGGCTGGAAGGGAGATGCAGAAAGTTGAATAACTTTAATTTGTAATTTCCATTTTATCTTCCTTACTTTGAGTTTTTGCTATTTGAAAAGTGTTCTGTTCTTCATGTAATAAAATCTGGCTTTTTACAGTTGAAGGCCTTTGGACTTTCTTTAGAAACCACTATAGGAGAGGCAGATTGATATCAAAGCCCTGGCCAGCTAATGCCAACAATCTCTGTTACTTGAGAATGACACAAAGACAAGAGAAGTGCCACAGACCACTTGTATACAGGAAAAATAAGATTCTTTCCTATTCGTGCCAGAATCCAGTTGAGCCCCAAAAGGTAAGATTCAAAAGTGTTTCTCTAACAAGTGACCTTCCTATTCTTTTTCAGCAAGATATTTTCTTTTTAAAAACAATGGGCTGTAGGATTGTACTGAAGATTTTTTTTTTACTGGTGGGAGTAAGCTGGGTTTTAAATTCTACAGCCTTTCTTGTTTGGAAACAAGTTAAGAGAAACTTAGGGAGGACTCAGCATCAAACAGAATGGTTTATGGTATTTAAAACAATCCTAACTCCATGTTCCATTCCTTGCACTAAAAATGCAGCTTTACAAAAGGCTAAATTAATGCCATTTGCAGCATAGCACTTTGAAGCTTCTTTTTGGAAGATTTGAAAAATAATGGGCTGTGCACTTCTAAATTGCAAGTGCCACAGCTTCAAGTGACTCTGAAAAGAGAAACCCATATTCATGATTTAAAAATTGTTTGGTATACCACAGTTTTGAATCCTCAAGCCTAGCTGCAAAATATAGTGAAGTCAATAGGACTCTTTTTCCTGACAGGACAGAATTTGATTAGGCTGTTTTACAGCCAATTTGAAACTTCCCAGAAAATAAGTCTTAAAATGCTTTAAGACCTTATTTCTTGCATTTCAAGTAAACTTGTTTTGTTTTGTTTTTTAATGTGAGTGGCTAGTGATGAGAAATATCTTCTGGAGACAGAATAAAATTTTAGAGACTATAGCTTAAGAGGCCTGTCAAACTCAGATCTGAAATTAAAAGTGTACCACATAATGTCACCTCAGTTTCACATCGTTATTAAACAGTCCACGGAGACTGGTATACAGAGGTGTCTCAACAGTCCTTCTGATCTTGAAGCAAATGGTCAAATTCCCATGACAAAGAGCAAAGAGATCACATTACATTTTCTCTCTAGTTTTTAAATACTAGCCAGGCAGTGCTTAGTTTCTGACAAATGCTGAGACAGAAACTTCTCTTAACAGGCTTTTGGTTTCATACCATTGCTGACAGGACAGCTGCTTCTTGTTCGCTCTTTCAGAATGGAGCATCAGTATTCTTTCACAAAACACATAACCATCTGTCTTCTGGACAACATCATTAGTTTTCCTTCCAGAAGTAGGCCATGTGTACTCTAAGCCCGAACTACACTGCTGTGTGTAACAGTTTAGAGATTGTCTGTCTGCTCTGCTGACCCCTTCTGTGTCTCCAATCGGGTCTCATTGTCTCCACCATTCTAGCAACTTGGTCCTACCTACCCCTGCAGAGATAACTTCAAGAGAACTAAAAAAAAAAAAAAAATACTCAGGTTGTTCACTCACGTTTTTATTTGAAAGCACCTCAAACCTTTTCTTGATGAGGTTCAAAATGCTCCTCTGACAGAAATAGAGCAGCCAAGGAGCCTGGTACTGTGTCTCAGAAATTGCTGCAATGCAAAGATTTCTTGGCAGTGTCTGAGAGATTCAGTACAACCCCATATCCAAGCAGATCAGAAACTCCATTTTTTTTTTTTTTCTGCT
>VZTO01018799.1:36173-53384 GCA_013400615.1 Syrrhaptes paradoxus
CCACATCAACAGGCAAAGTTTTAAACTCTAGGACTCTACTCACATGTTTCATCTGGCAGAAGCCAGTGTAAAGATGGCTCATTCTTATACATAAGTGTAGTTCTACTTGGATATTTTTGTACTTCAGTAATATTAATCCTATAAGCTACATTTGTCATTTATGTCAGTGTTACTGAGAGAGCAGGAATGAGGTTTGTGTTTCTAGTCACCTCACCAAGCTTTCGTCCACCAAGGAATAAAGTACCTGCTGGGAAACAACTCACATAATATCATCTCGATGCCAATGAAGCAATGAAAGAGAATTAAAGATGACTTTGAATTTGCTGCACCCCTCAAGGAGTAAGGAGAGAACAGGAACACCCAATTGGACTGTTTCTTTTTTACAGCAACACATTTTAATTATGATTTAGTTGCATAGGAATTATGATCAATTGGACAAAGAATAGTTAGTCAAAAGTAAGCCCCTCGTATGAAAACAAAATAAGCCTTTGAAAAATCATATGATAGAAATGAATATTCAGTCTCCTTCAAAAAGAAAGAATCAGGGAATTATATAGAACATTTGTGCATGATATTTCTTTGGGACTTATAATACTTTTAGGGCATATCCTGAGCTATGTTACTTCTTTAGGGTTAACTGAGCAATAAAAATTCAAAGCATGTGGCACCATGGTCCTTTATTATTTCTCTATAATTCTTTATTGTTTATTAGTTTAAAAGTATTCTTTTCCTAATTCTATGCTAGTGTCTTAATATCTTATAGCCTTATAAGTCTTGTTTCAATCAGATTTTTATATTCAAGGTTTAAAAACATTTTCAAACTTGTTCCGCATATCCAATTACTACTGGAAATCCTTTAAGATCTACTTATTATGTTACTTAGTTTTACAGATACTGCCAACAAACAACTGTTCATTATTTTTCATTGTGCTAGTGCAAAATGCCTTAGTAAATATTACTGCCAAATCTCTCCAAGCGTCAGTGCGGGAACTATCCAGATGCAACTGAAGTTAATAAAAGGCTTTCTGATAACTTGAGCAAGAAGCTGTCTGAGACCTGATAGAGTAAATGAATTTGGCTGATTTCACAGTGAGGTGAACTTCTCCTGCTTTGGGACCTGATGTGTTAGTGAAGCACTAACCAGGGGCTCAGTGGTGCTGCACGTTTGGGAGAAATGCTTCGTCATCAAGGCTCACAACCACGGTTCGGTTCTCTCACTGATCATCTGCAAATAATGGCATTGAAAGAGACGGTTGCATTTCTTTCTACCTTCTGCACTAAATCTGTACAAAGTCTGCTACCTGTTCCATCCTGCAGAACTACTACAGTTCCCAAACAGACACTTAATTTGTATGCAAAACCTCTTTTCTATGCATTAGTTTCTATAGCTAATTAAACCACGAAATAAAAACCATAACAAATGCCAGTGCCAAATAAAGTTGAACACAAATAAAAATCTCACTCTGCTCAGAAGATAATTTCTATGGAGTGGGCTGTATCTCAATCCTGTGCAACCATGCAGCCCTGTAATATGATACTGCCATTGCTAGTAACAGGCCACAAGCAATGTAATGCAGGCACACTCAGTCCAAACTTTCTTGATCTGTTGCAGCTTTGTCTTACTTGTTTTAGCTGTGACCATAATTTCTGTAACTGACCTGATGTTTCTAGCGAATTTATTTTATTTTTATCATCTTTGTATGGCACAACCATAGTTTCACACAGACAGCAGCAACTAGCAATTTTCTGAAGTAGAATGAGATATTTATGACTGACATAGTGTAGAGAAGCACAGGTCCGGTACAACAGCAGGGTTTTTTAGTGGAGCCACAGTTAGTATTAGGCATGAACAGTGATTTTCATAAGATGTTAGGAACTGCTTCTCAGAAATTAGTTTTTTTACATGATAGGTATCAGTTTGAACGTCTCTATTTTATTTCTACTTTACTTGTTTCCATAATATAATATATTCCTGGTTTATGTTAAGGATGTATCTAATTTAACATTACTGTTAACCTTAATTTTTTTTTTAAAAGATGGCAAAAGTTTAATCTTTGAGCTGTATTTCAAGTCTGATTGTTTATAAAGCATCTGTTTTATTAAAATTGGAGGATCAGAGAAAGACAGCACAAAACCTAATATTTCTTTCCTTCTTTATTTCCCCAGTGGAAAGAATATGTTTTTCCACTTCAATTAGTTTTATTAGTTGCAATCGAATGACATATGAAGAGTTGTATCTAAAGTGTGATTTAACGGAGTCCTAAACACAGAGCAGACTGACTTTCAATGGACTAGTTCCATTTCATTCCCAGTATTATAGGAAAATGAATTCCACTATTTTTTAAACTATTGTTGACAGGATATTTTAAGACTTTTTTTTTCTAGCTTCTTAACACCTTCCCTAGCTGACTTGTTCCATTGCCTATTGTCATAGTTGCTCTAACAAGCAGTAAGTCAGTAAAAGTTCCTATTCTCATCAGCCAACCCTGAGCAGTTTCCCAGTTAATGAGCGCAAATCTCCAGGTCACATTGCAATACAGATTTTTTGCTGTATTTTCTGTACAGTCTCTCTGGGTAGTTATCCTGGCAGTTGCTGCAGGAACTTGTCCAGAGAAGCTGACATTGAAGAGAGGACTGTGCTAAGATAAGGACAGTGCAGGTCAGAAAATGCGGCTGCAATCTCAAATAACTTTCTAAGTGTTAGCTTCTGTGCTATTTGATGGAGAGTGAGGGTTTGGTTTTTTTTTGTTTAATTCTGAGACTTTTTCTCCAGCAAAAATTAGTGGTTAAGATACATCCTGTAATATCACAGCTCAGTTTTATTGGGTAATGGAACACAAAATGAAGTTTCGTTCAGTAATTCAGGACCCACATTTCCATGATGTGCATGTAGCAGGAGTGGGTTACTGCTGTGGGCCTGCATTGGACTTGTGGCAGGGTGCAGAAGAGAAATACAGCCCTGACACTGTTGCTCACGTTAGAAAATAACCAGCACTAAAGAGTCATTTGCTTTGTTCTGCAATACTAATATCTTAAGAGGACACGGGCTGATACACGTATCCTATGAGTTTACAAAGGCTCTCTGAAACATCAGCACAGTCTTTCTTCTCTGTTATTATCTCCTAATAAATTGCGAAGAAAGTGGATGTACCACTTGCATCTAAATCTTTGTGAGCACCACTTCAGCATTTGTTTTGAACTTTTTACCAGTTTTGAAATAATCTTTGGAAGAATTATTTATCTTGCAGGAATCTGTGTTTGTCCAGACTTACTCTTGTCCACAGCTGGTATTTGGAGCAATCTTCCTGGTTACCATAAGCTGCTCCTGTAGACCCTTAAAGCAAACATCAGCAGGGCATGTTCAGGATCCCTTTCATCCAAATATGTTTACTTGGATGTACTTTGAGGCATAAGGTGGTCCCAGGTTAAAAAGCATTAGTGTTTTACTGTAGCAATATATGTTTTCTCATTAATAGCTGTGATACTGGGAACACCTTTTATGCTTATTTCTCTAATCCGTCACTTCTGAGATAACCTGTTAGCTGTTTATTATTGACAGAGAAAGGAGCTCTCAGCAGGTGCTACAACTTCAATTAAAAAAATGTATTTTTATAAGATCAGAGATGCCAGAGAGAGGACAGAATGGTGAAAGAAAAATAAATTCCAAAAGCTTCAATCAATGTATAACTTTCCTATTAAAATCTTTTAAAACACAGATACTTATTACCTTGCCTGTGTTACAGCAGACTGTTTAATTATCTTTTATGAACAAATACTTGTGGGTGGACTGTTGCAATGTTGTAATTTCCTTAAGCTTTTCCGTGGTGGTACGAAGTATTTGCAGTAAAGATGAGAAAGCCCTTCTGGAGCTATCTGTTTTGCAGTGTGAAATACTGTTTCACAACCTCTTCCTGATGGGCAGCTCTGTCACTCTGTGATTTGTCCTTTCATAACTGGTATACTCTGTGCCCTAACTAGAGTTAAACCTGCAGACCAGCAAAGCAATAGCAAGCTGCTGTACTATAAATTTAAAACATGGTTTGAATTTCACACTGCCTTCTATTGTAATATACAGAGGTAGAAAAGCCACTGCCCCAAAGTAGATGTCAGCCATCGACTGTATCCTAACTTTGGCAACAGCAAAGTGGATGATTGTGGAAAGTAGAAGATTGAAGATCAGTACTGAGCAGCTCTTTCTGCTGTGGAAGCTGTATCCAGATGACTGCATTGAAGTATAGACAGATCAGACATATGGTCCATGAAAAGGCCTCCGTTTTCTCTGCATCTCTTTATACACTGATCTACCAAAACATCCTAAAGCAAAAAGTTCATCAAGAGATATGTAGGCTATATTTAATGGTATTTCCTACCCTTCTGTGTAAACCTGATGTGGTACCCCTCACTTCTTGTACTTTGAGGAACAGTGCAGAAGCATTCCCATCACCTCCTCAGTGTCATCTCTTGCTTTAAAGACTCCTGTAATTTCTAGCTTGAGTTGTTTGACTTTTTACCAGGCTGAAGTGTTCTTAATACAAAGTCTCCTGAGATGCTTAGAAGTCATTTTCTTGCTGTCCTTCTGCATGGTTTTCCTACTTTGCAATAGCGTCATTCAGACAGAGAATATGAAGAATATTCAGTGGAACCATAGGCACTTACAATGGCACAATTATGTTTTGAGTTTGTTCTCTAGTTCCTTTCTAATCATTCATATTTCTCTATTTGCCCTTTTATATTTATTTTTTTTAGCAGTAGCTGAGGGCTATCTTGACATTCTCACAGGACTATCTGCCTTGACCAGGAGTTTCCTTTCCTTGGTAGAACAGTTATTTTAGTGTCATTATTGTCTATGTTTACTTAGGACTGCTTTTTCCCATTTAGAGTATTTCCTAGTGGACTGCACATTTTATTGCCTGATCACTCAGCATAGTCTTCACTCCTTCAAAAACAGATTTAGTTGGCATATTTTAAAATACTAACAGTAAATTTTGTCCTCTCCTATCTACATCCTTTTAGATCACTTATGTAAACACTGAAAAGCATAGTTGTTTTCTAAATTCTCCTAGCAACCTCTCTTTATTGCCAAGACTGACCTTTTGCTTTTCCTTTCCCATCCTTTCATGAATTATGAGTCTACAAAAATGATGTTACCTTTCTCCAATAGCATCTTTATTTGTTCAGTGATCTCTGATGAGGGAAGCTGACAAAAGCATGTTTAGAGCTCTAAATACTATGTATCTGCTGAAATATCCTTATCTACAAAAAAGTTGACAGTTACTGTCATATCCTGTTTTCCTTCATCAGGCAAGGACTCCCCTTGGCTACATATGAATACTGTCAATATTCTTAGTTTGATAATTACTCATCTAGCATTGAGTTAGAAATTACTTCAGTAAAGTCTTTCAGACTTTATTGTAAAGAAGATAAAATGCACATTGAGTTCTTGTGCAATGACAGCTCTTTGGTTAAGAGAAGTGATAAGTGTGATGAAGATAAGAGTTATTTTATGTTCATGAGGCATATCATTTATACATCCAGAGTGGAATCCAACGTGATCATGAAACTCAAGTTTAACAATTCTTGTGGATGTGGTAATATTTCCAAGATTTCAGTCAAGAGCTGAGCCTCTCATTGTTTTCCTTTACTGTATATGAATGGGAAAAGGGAGGGTTTTTCAGTTGTGATTATTATTGTAAGAGACACAGTTGCATGATCCACACATTTTTCCATCTCTTTTATTCTGGAGTAATTAATAAAACATGAAGTATGCAACTACTGTGGTAAAAGTAGATTCCTCTTCAATACAAACTATATGCTCATTTTATTTTTCATTATGCACTGTAAATGGAAGGAGCACTTGCTGCATGGAAATCAAATTATTCTTGTACTCTTTATTTAGCCCAATATGTCATAGACATGAGAGTAACTCAAGGACATGGTAAATAAGAAAAAAAAATGACTGGGATAAAAGCAGCCAGAGCAAGCATTTTAATTCAGTGGAGGCCAGTTGAGATGGCAGGACATGGATTATAGTAATAGTATTATTTTTCTTCCTTTTTCTTTGGAAGAAAAATGTAGCTAAAATGCTAAAAGCTTTACATTTTCCTTCTGTACAATGAACTAATGATTGCATGTGGTCCATGCACAAGATCAGGAGATTAAAATTTTTAGAAGTGCAGTCCCATGGAAATCTATGCCAGAGAGAAAACCTACTCATGCAACTAATTGCTGGAAGTAATTTCATTGTGAAAACAAGAAGAATCTTCAGATAAGACAGGAAGATTTATGCTTGGGACATATTATAGATATAAATGGAGGATTAGAGACAGGGCAAGATTATCTAGAAGTAAACTGCAGTGTATGCCAGTAACCTTTTATCATAGTTTGCTTGGTTTCATACTGCAGTATTCAACTTTCTTCAAGATAAAGATGAGTTGATTTCTAACCCATATATCCTTCTAGACACTTAAGTGAGTCCTTCTCTAAAGGTAAATAGTTTTGTTTTCTGCTGCCTCTTACGCTGACAGCAAATGAGAAAATAACTAACATGATACTGGAAGAGGGCAGATTTAGATTAGATATTAGGAAGAAATTTTTCACTGTGAGGGTGGTGAGGCACTGGGACAGGTTGCCCAGAGAAGCTGTGGATGCCCCATCCCTGGAGGCCAGGCTAGATGAGGCTTTGAGCAACCTGGGCTAGTGGAGGGTGTCCCTGCCCATGGCAGGGGGGTTGGAACTTGATGATCTTTAAGGTCCTTTCCAGCCCAAACCATTCTATGATTCTATGATTCATTTTGGAAACACTTTGAGAAACATGTTTCAGTAATATCTTGTACACTACTCAGATAGAGCTTCAGATAAGATGATAGATACGCAGACTTTCCATACCCACATACTAAAGACATTAGAGAGAAGCCTGTTTCATTTTCTCCCTGGGACTGGGTGTACAAATCATTATGATTTAAACAAATTTCTTGGGAAAGGAAGAGTTTCTATGGCTCCACAGAACTGTGCAGCTGCTCTTCGGTCATCACTGCCCAGAACCTTGCCTCAGAGAGAAATCAAATCAGAGATGTTAAGGAATAAGTAGATTATTTTTCTGACTTTATGACATTTACTGAAGATTATAAAAAGATTATATAAGGCACACCCTCATTTTCTTCCATTTTGTCTTGACCCAGTAAATCATTTTATTTGCTGTTGCCTTGGATTCTCACCAAAGAACAACTACTTTTAAATGACTTTTTTTTTCATACTTCACACAGACATCTTTCTTTGAGAATAAGAAATGAATACCATAAAAGTACACTTTTACTTACACAGAAAAAACAGTTAGCATTTCACTCCAATTCTCTATATAATCCTCATTTTTAATATAGCATTAAATTCATTATTCTTTGGAAAGTGTTCTCTGAATGCTACTTCTAATTAATTGGATATAACTTTCATATTTTATTTATCACAAAAATGATTCTATGTCAAAACAAAATTAAACTAAAAAGGAATTATGTCAAAAAGAAATTTTTCAGGCAATTTCAAATCATTGTTTCAATTTTCTATTTTAAAGATTTCCATTACAATTTTGTACGAATAAAGTGTAATTAGTTTGCATTTAAATAAAATATCTTGTCTTGAAATACAAGACAGATATGTTAAGAAGATGAAGCCTTGTAAAAATATTGATATGAAAAGTATGCTGATTTTTTTTTCTCATTACAAGTCCTGTTTTTAAGAAAGTGACACACTCTGATTAAATGAAAAGTTCCTGCTAGGTCTAATTCCTTCTGAAATTACTTCTGCTGTATAAATCTGTGGTCCAACTTAAATTAAATTATCTTTTTTTTAATCCACAAACCAGGAGACAGATGAGATTGTCATCATCTTTGTGGAGACAAGTTTCAGACATTGCAACGATTTTATTAAAAATAGTACTTAGTTTATTTATAAAATTTACCAAGATCCAGGTTAAGTAATTATTACTGTGAGCTATAAAACAGAAAGATGTATATAAAATGTAATTTAAAATATTTACTTTTGTTCATAAGTTTGCAGAGAAATTTGATATAATGGAACACCATTATAGATAGAATCTATCTTTGGGAAAAAATAAATCTGTTTCACAGTAAGTCAGTGAAGAGACAGTAAGCCTGGACAAAGAGTTGGCATTAGACAAGAAAGATTTCCTTCCTGCCCTCAGCTCTCAATATTTCTCTCTGAGGTCCTGAAATATGAAAACATATATGTAAAGGTGCATAAAATAATGAATGACATGACTTATAATCTGCATTTTTCAATGAACTAGGGGCCACCAAATGAAGCTAGTAGGAGCCAGGTTCAAAATAAACAACAGTGTTTTACTAAAACACCATATTCTGAAATTACAGTTAGTGGTAGAAAAGTAGAAAAAGTAGCCTCTTTTTTTTTTTTGCTTTGCTTTGTTTCCTAGACTAATGAAAGAGAAGCTAGTAGAGACTACTTTATTTCAGAAGGACTGAAGAAAATTCCCTCTTCAGTTCTTTACAAACCACCTCTTCAGACCTGGCATTATTTGTTCAATAAAACCACAAAACAGATGTTTGTAAGAGACTTCAAGAAATAATGACATCCATTCCCTAGCTCCCAAATAAGATCACCTTTGAAGACGTCTTGTAGAAACTACATAGTTACAAAACCCATAGGAATGCAATATAAAACTCACTCTGCTTTCTTACTGAAAAATACAGATCCGTCTTCAAATAAACTATTTACATAATTAAATAGATTATTTATGGAAACTTCTCCAAACTGCATTTGGCTAGACATTCCTCTTTAAGTGCAATTGCACTTTCAAATGGACTAACTTATGCTTCAGTCCCACTAAAAAATGATCTCAGCAAGTTTCATTGTGATAATCTTATATGCACAGAGAACTAAATGTTTGGAGGCGCACAGAAATTTGAGCTTAAAATGTAACTGGAATGTTGACTAAATATTTTCATGAAGATTTTGATTCTAATGAATATTAAACAAAACCCAGCCACTCAGCATTTGATCTGTGAGAGTGCTGAATTTTAACATTTAAAAACACAAGAAGCAGCTTAAAGGTGAAAATGATGACTGGAGCTCCTAATAAAACAGAAGAAAGAGAATTTTCCCAGCTATGAAAGTATGTTTTTGCCCTTTGGATCTGACAAAACAATCACAACAAGGCTGTTGATTTTATAATTGCAAGGAAGACAGGAAAACTCTCATAAAATAATATATAGTGCTATAAATGATATAGGTTATAATGCTATAAATGATATAGGTTATTACATTTCCTATCAGTTCAGCCACAGGAGTACCAAGTTAAGAATGACAATTATTTACTCATGAGTTATAAAATAAGTCAATTATATGGGAAGTCCTGGCTTCAAGAACACGATAAGGAAGCAACTGCCTAAGGCAGCAGGCTGGGGACAATGACCTGCACGCTTGCTAGTGCTTGAAGAGATGACATGGGCTCTTCCAGACTGAACTATAACACTCAATTCCTACCACCATTGGTCATTACTGCGGGTGTTGCAGCTGAAGTAAGGGTTGAGCTGTGTAGGAGCAAAATGGGTTCACTTGCATTACCATTTCAAATCACTTTGTGAAGTGAGTCATGGAGTGCATGAACTTTGTTTCTTTTGGGTGAGACTGTATGGAAATATGTGTTCCAGAAGCACAACTAATGCTCTCCAACTGCTAATGGACAGTAGTCCACGGGATCTGACTAGAATCCAAACAGGGGATGGAAGTCCAAATATAGACCAAAACAAGATCCAATGTAAATACAGAGTTGTGACTTGGTCCTCAGCACCAATTGTTTGGCTCTACACTCTCCCTTTTACTACAATACTTGCCAATGCAGACACAGCCATAGACCAAAAAATGTCAGACTTGAAGTTGCCTCAGGTCTCTGAAGTTGCTGTCTGGTTTCCCCACTTAGCCATTCTTTCAAATTATTTTTGGTGATTAATAATGAGATTTGTCCTCACAATCATTACTTTCTGCTAGGAGAAATTTGGAGGGCAGCATAGGGTGGAAAAAAATACCAAGTCTTCATAGTACAACTAAGGTCCTCAATGTTGCACCATTCAGTTGTTTTTCTCAGCTTCAGGCAACATGAAATGGCCAAAGACATATATTTCCACCACTACCTCCTGTACAGAATTGCCTTTTTTTTTTTTTGAGGTCATTTGCAGCCTCAAAAGTTATAAATCCTCCATAATCTGTAAGCTGGCCTGAAATCAACTCTCAGCTCTTCATAGAGACTTCTATCTGTAAACCACCAGTACCCATTCCTGCTTAACACACACCAAGAGCTCTACCCCTTAGAGCTTTTACTTTTTATGTTTTTACCACTTCTGCAATCACCTTCACAGCAAACAAAATCTTGTGCTTTCATCCTGCTTGACACAGCTCGAACACCTCCATTTCTGTAGCAACTGGCATGTTCCCCTGGCCTCTGAAAGGCCCCTATTTTAAACCATCAAGAAACACAGTTCAGGTTTTGTAGCATCCTTTCACAGTTGCAAAAATGTCCAACTGTGACAATTGACATACTGATTTGCCTCACTTTTGGTGCCTCTAGCTTGGCTGGTGCCTTGCAGAGTCTTTCCGTGCTTTGTCCTGTGTTTGGAAAAGAGAAGTTTTATGAAAGTTTTCTTCACTGATTGCCCAGGGTCTTTTCTTTACAGGGGGAATATAATATTTTTTCACTCGTCCCTCTGGTCATTGCCAGAAGTGATTGCCTGCTTAGAGCTCTTTATTTGTTTGTTACTCTTTTCTGGTTTAAGAAAATTCTTCAAAAATGTTAAAATGAAGTTACCTGAACTGACTTCCATTAGAAACATCTGTCTTTACACTGCACTGATTTTCTGTCTAACAAAGTGCAACTGTGTTTATTGCAATTAATAGTGACAAGCTAATAAATCTTAGCTGAGTTTTCATTTTTTTTTCCTTTCATACATATTTCATATAGGGAGTACAAACACCTATGAAAGTTTACCTCAGAAGTACTTCATTGTCTGGCTTCAAAATCACTGGGAAACTTCAATGTTTCACAGAATGCACAATATTTTTTCTTTTCAGTAATTTTTGTTTCTTTTTTTATAATTTATCAAAAACTTAAGATGAGACTTCACATACTTACAATATCACAATAGCATTAGAACAGATAAAAATAAACGAATGTCACAGTTTGAAAAATAAAAGTGCTTGAGTGGCCTAAAATTAGCATAACTTTCCCTGCTACGTCAATCTAATCCTGAAATCAAGTGCATTTTGGAAGATTTGATATTTTATTTCTTCTACCTAATTCTTTTGAAAAGAACATATTTTAAAAATTCAGTTTAAAATATTGAATGTAAATCTATGTTCTTAATCATGTTTTCTTGGAAAAGAATGGCTAATCTTTTTAAAGAAAAAAAGGAGTTTTCCAGAAAAATGTATAAACCATACAACACAACCTAGTAATACTGTGCTAACAAAATGAAATGGACATTACCTGAATAAAATCAAGATAAGAAGCTTTCTAAATGTTTTCTGAACAATTTATTGTGACTATTTAAAAGCTAGTACTGTTGGGATCCTGACTGGGAGACCATCATACATCAAAGAGTCAGTGATCAGCAACAAAGTTATTCTGAGTACACTCAGAATGTGCTGCACATCCAGCGTGGCCTTTATACCTGTGTTGGGCTGCACGTATCCCTTGGCTGCAGGATCATGTCAGCTGGCTTATTGCAACAGGGGAGCCTGCTCCCACTGGGTACCAGCAGCTGCAGCACCTTCCTATTCTTGCCTTTATCCAAAAGTGCAGCAAGAAGTTCTCATGTGATCATCCTTTCTGTTTGACAGTAGAAACGATGAACAGAGTTGTGGTCATGTCAGAAAATCCTATAGCAACTCCAATGACCAAAATGGGATCACTCTTCCCATGGCTGGGGTCTGCATGGTGTGCTGTGCGTGGATCAGGGGCCTGTTCAAAGCTGCACAGCTCAGGGTTCCCAATATCTAAAGGGATGTAAGATTCTTTCTACCCTTCTTTATTTCTTTACAGTGTTAGCTCTAATAACTATAATTTTAAAGGACATTTTACAGAGCCTGAATGTCCTTCTTACTGGGATCCTAACAGACCAGTATCTCCTAAAGCAAAACAACTACTTAGTTAAAATGATGATGTGAAAATAGCAGGACTATCTAGACTGCAAATGGAAATCAGATTTTCTCATAACAGCCTAATTGCTATTTTCCTCTTCTGTGTTTACTGAAATTTCAGGCACCACTATTTGAGTAAAGGGTTCATGCCCAGTGTGTGTGCAGCTGCTGCTGAACTTCTGATTGGCTCTGAAATATATTTTCCCTGTCCTCTCCTCAGGAGCACTTTCAAGAAGCGTTGAGAAAATTGGCTTAGACAACCTGGTCACTCCAGTTTTAAGAACTGTTCTTGATGTAGTCAAATACATGCAAATGACTTACAAAAATATTCTTTTTGAATCTTAAACATTACAGACAGTTAGCCCAAACTGCCTCTGTATCAATTACATATAGCCATTAAAGGATGTAATTCTGTCCTTAGGGCCTCTCAGTGCTAGCCCTACAGCTCAAACTGTCAATACCTACAGTAAAATTCTTCAACTACTTGATTACGTGACCATAACACAAGAAAGAGTTTGGACTTGCAAGAAACAGTTTGGACTTTTTTTTTTTCCTTTGGCTGTTGCCTGTATGCATACTCATTATTAGAAATGTGCAACCAGTCTTAAGTTTGCTATAGAGAAAAGATACTGTCTGTTACTGTAGAATATCCAATATGCTGCAAATTCAGACATCAACTTGCATTTCAGGCAACCCAAGAAGAGTACAGGGATTTTGCCAGGTCATGCAGAGTTAAAATCAGGAAGGCAAAAGCCCAACTGGAACTCCACCTTGTTACATCATTTGGCACCATTCAGGAGAGCTTGGATCCATCATCTTTCTAATCTATTGGGATCTATTAGGTGTAGGCTATTAGATCTCCCATCCCTGTGTCAGGGGAAGTTCGGATTGGACATTAGGGAAAGGTTCTTCACTGAAGGAGTGGTCGGTCACTGGAACAGGCTCCCCAGGGAACTGGCCACAGCACTATACTTGTCGAAGTTCAAGAGGCATCTGGACAATGGTCTTAGTCATATAGTTTGATTTTAGGTAGTCCTGTGAGGAGCAGGGCATAGGACTTGATGATCCTTCTGGGTCCATTCCAATTGAGATATTCTACAATTCCATGATCCATTAGCCTCCTCTATGCAGGAATAAACAGTCCCACACCCTCATGTCCTCCTTAGAAAGCTGGAACTGAACATCTTTGTAGCCCTCTGTAGAAACTTCTTAAATCCCTCAATATCTTTCTTGAACTGGACAGCCTATAATTGGATCCAGGATTCAGATGCAGCCTCTTCATCACTGAAGAGAGGGAAACAATGGCTTCATTAAATCTCCTGGTCACTCACCTCCCATTGTAGGCCAGTGTTCAGTTTACTTTTTTCACAATGGAGCTCAGTATTGGATCATGTTCAGCTTAGTGATCACTGTAAACACCTGGCCCCTTTCAGTAAGGCTACTCAGCCATTCCCTTCCCAGCCTGCATTGCATGAGATTACTCCGCCCCAGGTATAGAGAGTTGAACTTCTTGAATTTAATGTGATTTCTACTGGCCAAGTTGTCCAGTGCTTAAGGTCTTTCTGGATTGACTGTAAAATAACTTTCTGTTACTCTTTCTGTCCCTCACCTGTTATACCTCTTGCTAAAAGGCTTTGGCCTTCCTCATTTCAGCCACAAGTGTACAAACAGTATTTTCATACTTCTCCTTCATTTCCTCTTGTTCTATGACTTGTAAGCCTTCTTCTAGTTGAGCAGTGAGAATCTTATTAAGTCAGATACTTTTTGGACAAAATTTTGAATTATTCAAGAGATGTAAGCTCAAGATGACAATGAATGATGGGACATAGTATTACGTTCAAGTGATCTGTATAGATAAGTAAAGACTCATTAAGTTTTAGCATCTTGTTATAAGGTCTACAATAAAACTCTGGAAGTCCCATTGGTTGACAGTGCACATCTGAGCAACTGAAGAAGTAGACTGTGCCTCAAGCATCAGCAAAGAATAATAATGTAATATGGCCAAATATTGGAAGAACAGATTTTAAAGCCAGGGTTGAGTCTTAGAGAAGTCAATAGTGCTACACAAAATTAAAACTTTTCAGAGTAGTTGATGGGATAGAACCAGTCTGTAAAAGAGAAGATTCTTGAAGGAGAAAAGAAAGCATATGGCCTAATTAGGAAACAATGAGCAAACCTGAAAAACTGCATGAAAGCACCTGAATATGAGAAAAAGGTTATGAATATTACAGCTTGCAAATATATAATTGCAGCACTTTGCATGAAGTAAAAAGCATTGTAATGAAGGTCAAATATAAATGGGGACAGAAGCACTGAAGAGCATCACTGGGTATCACTGCTGCAAAACCAACGTCAAAAGTGGTTGCAAGAGCTAAGTCTGAGTTTGCTTCATAAAAGTCTGTACAATAACTACCTCTTCACTGAAGACCAGCCTGTGGCCCTCCACAGCTGAATACATGAATTGCTGGAGATGCATTCAAGCTATAGAATGCATGCATATATGCTGTCTGGATGGTGGGGGGGGTGTTGTAGCACTCATCAGTAACCTACAGACAAATACATTTTTCATTCTAATACATCTTCTTACTGGCTCAAATACAAAGATAACATAGCTTAAGAATTAACTTCTCATTGTTCTCATTTTAATGTTTTGTTAGTATGTTGGTATAACAGTAAGCTTTTGCATCTGTAGAGCTGATTTAACAAAATGTCTCTATGACTCAAATAAAGCGAGAACAGGCTGCAGGTTTACTACTCTCAGAAGGATTCATAGACATAGATTGTATTTTCTCAAAAACAAGTCATGTGAAGGAGGACTATCTATCACTGTCTGAAGAATGTGGCTCCCCAGACATGATTTGTGAGACTGTACTGTGGGTGAGGATATTTTAAAGAAGATTTTGGTCTCAGACAGTTCATGTATCTAAAGGGGGCAGGAAATTGCTATTAACAGGATCAGACATTTATACTGCCTGGCTTTATAAAATCTGTAAATCCTTGTTTTCAGAAACCTCAAATACATAATCCCTATTGGGATGGCAGGGGGCAAAGTAGCGTTGACTACTTCTGCGACCATTTCCATATCAGTACCAGTTAGACAGGCACTTTGCAGTTATCTCTATGAAGATAGACACTGTCTTGAAGAATCAGAATTATAAGGGATTGCCTAAAGAATTCAGTTGCCTAAACATAGGCATTTATTGTTATTTTAGATGACCTGGCTACCAAAGACAATTGCAGAGGCAGTTATAAACAGAAGCTACCTAAGACACTTTGGGAGAGGCTGCTGGAGGCGAGGTAGGATATGCTTGGGTTTCTGAAATAGCATCTCATTTTTATGTTTAGGCAGCTGATCCATCCTGACCCCTCCTTTTCAACATTTCCTTAAAGCTGGTTCCTCTGGAAAATATACAATCTTACCTTAAATTGCATTTTTGGTCCAGCTATCAAAAGGAATGAGGCTCATGAAATCATACTTCTCATGGGTTTTTATAAGCAAACATACATCTTTGTCTATCCACATTTTCCATATAACACCTTTCGAACAATCTCAGCAAATTTGACAGGTGAACAGTGGCTTCAGATGTATTAACAACCTACAAGTGTAATGAAAATAGGCTGGATGAATGACCCTATTAGTGCCCTGACAAGAAAAAGAGCATGGTGCGAATTTTATTATAGACATTGAAGAGCCATATAGAGAGAGCTAGTACAAGCACTCGAGCAGCATGAAAAACTTCATGTACAGTTAGCAGCTCCATGAACAGCAAAACATCCATCTGCAGGAAGCCAGGCTTCATCAGTTCCTCTCTTCGCAGAGTTATCACACTTGTTATCACACTTCCACAACCATCTCCATTAGCATGTGCCACCCAACTGGCATGGAAGTTCAACATGGCATAAGAAACAAGAAGAAGAAAATTTAAAGAGATGTAAAGGTTCTAAACTAAAAACAAAAACAAAGGCCTGTAGGCCCTGGAAAAGTGTCACATTTTTATTCTTCTATATTCAAAGTAAAAATCCGAAATAACAAGACTGAAAAATACTGTCAGAAATGTATAGTAACACATTTGCACCTGAACTGAGAGAAACTTTCACAAATACTCATAGATACCCTATGAAAACAGTATTAAGTATGTTAGTAGTTGGCACTTCCAAAATCTTGTGGAAACAATTCTCCTGTGTCTAACTAGTTTTCCCATACTTTCTTTTATGGCTACTGCAAATTGTTTCGTTGCTTGACAGAGGAAACACTTGGCACACTAATTTGTTTTTATAAGTAAATTCCATGCAAACGAAAATTAATTAATTCCTTAATGTTTCCCTTGGGTTTTTAATTTTTGTTTAGTTTATCCTTGCATAGCACAGCGAAATCCTTGTATACTTTATGAAGTACCTGCCTGTTGTGCTTGCTCTGAATATGAAACAGATGTTAGAGATTAATTTCTAAGAGAATCACAGAAGTTAGAAAATGCCAGAATTATACTGCCTGTGAAATTTTCTTTTTCTATTATGTATTATGGTGCTGTGTTTAATGACATCTTTTGACACATGATTTTATTCCAGTGGAAACCAACTTGTCCATCAACTAACATTGGCATAGTTTCAGATAGCTCTGTGACTGTAGTTTCTTTTGCAGCAGCACAGGGATTTTATCATAGCTGTTTAAACTGCCTGATTAGCAATTTAATGGGATTTAGTTGACCCTAAATGAAAGGACAGACAGCCTTAATGCCTAAAAGGCTGTTAGATTTATTTAAGCCTTCTTACTAAATGGGTTGCCTGAAGTATCACAGCAACCATTTCCTGAATTTTGAGCCAAAATGGAAACATATTTCTGCTTACAGTGGGATTTAAGGAGGTGTCAGACAGAGGGCTTTAATTGGATTATCTCACCAATATGATGTTAAGTTTGCATAGCTGTAAGTAACCTATCTAATATTGTGATGGGTTAGCCCTTGGCTGGGGGCCAAACCACACACCCACTCATCCAATTCCACCCTCTCGCCCCCCCACCCCAAGGACAGGGGAGACAATTAAAGGGGTAAA
>VZTO01018800.1:8447-51718 GCA_013400615.1 Syrrhaptes paradoxus
GTATCAGGCCTTGGCAAGCTGGGTGGGCTGGTGAAAGGAGATGCTGGCCCTTTGAGCAATAATACAGCTCATGCATATCCTGCTCTGTGTTGTCAAGTGCAGCTCCTGATATTGAAGGACCAAGTAGAAGTACCTTAAATGGAATAAAAGAGTAACAGCGGTACCAGTGGGGCCAGGTGCGTGCAATGGGCTGTGGAAATTAAATGTTCATTTTTTAGTTGCTTCTTTTGACTCTTGAGGAAGATGGAGAACACCTCGACCACAGTCTGAACATTATGGTTAATGAATCCTTAGAATTTCATACGACTTTGCTGTTTCTTCTGTATGTTTCCATGACAGCGATGCAATAATTTACCTCAGAATAAAAGCAAATCTGCAGTAACAAGGGGTAGCACCTTTTACACAAGGATACTTAAAGTATGTGTTGATGAAAGCACATTCATTTTTGTTCTGAAAGAGACATTTTAGAATTACATGTAGTTCCACTCTACAAAAAAAGACAGTTATTCTTCAGAGTCCAGCAGATAACCTCCAGACAACAAAAGACTGAAACAGTAATAACAGTATTGTTTCCTCAGTTAATCTCTAAGTATTTCTCAAAGACATCCAGTATCATTATCCTACTTTCTAGCCCAAGACACAAAAATGAAGTGAGTTGCTCAAGGTGTCCCAGTAGGAAAATATCTGTGTCACTGCAGGAAATGTGGATGGCACTCAACAGAGTCTTGTTTCTTATGCTAAGGAAATGAAGGAACTTCCTTAAATCTTCTTGTATAGTCATTTTCCATTCTTTTTCCCAGACACTTCTGTGCAACAAAAGTCCTATTTTGCTAATGCGTATTATTTTTTAGTTTTAGATAGAGCACAGATTCTTAGAGGGAGTCATTGCTCAATAGCAATAATAAAATAGAAAAAAACAGATCATATGATTCACCCTATTGCTAAATGCTAATACATGTTAATGTTAAACATAGCAAGCAATAGAGCTTTTTGGAAGGAAAAGTTCTCCACCGTTGGTCCACAGAATCCTTTAGTCACTGGATCTAATTACCTTGAATGAATATCAGTATAATATATACTTCCACCTCACACAATATGCATTTCAGTTAATGAACCATTCCCAGGTTTGGGTGAAAGAAAACAGTCTTAATGGATAACAATAAAAAATATACATTGAGGAAAAAGTAAGGAAAATCTGATCATGAGGCACCACAACAAATTACAGATAATTTTTCAGCCTGGAGGAGTAAGAACTTATTCCAAAGGTTGCAACATGTTTAGTTTTTGCTATCTCTTTTTCGTCAGAAGATGAAACAGATCATGTCTGCTGTGTGGGTACATCCATTAAATGGTTGAGAATGTCTACCTCATCTGAAACATACTGAAGTCAATAGACACCTTTTCAAGTGACTTCAGTAATGAACTTTGTCAAACAATCAATTCTGCCCTGGCAGTTCCTGCTGTCTTCATTCATTTAAAAACATTATAGAAGTTTGTCAAAGTAACATTAGGAAAACAATCTTTTGCACTGCAAAACCAAAACCTATTCATTACTTTTTGCTTCCAACATGAGTTTTGAAAGCATCTAGATGTATTTTTTAAGAAAATCACCAGCGATTATCAGCATCTACTTTAACAACGTTCTAGAAGAAACAAAATCCTTACCCCAAAACTTTGGTGGCCATGTGATTGGAGAGTAAGTACTGTTTCTATCCATAACATCCAACTAACAAATACGGAAAGGTATGTCCACAGAGGAGCAATGGGTTTCTGAACGTTTGAGATTTAGCGGTAGAAGCAATGCTTTTGTGCTGCCGGGGAACTGTGTTGTTTGCCTAAAAGGAAATGGATGTATCACGTTTCCTGCTTGTGGACTTGAATTAGCAAGTGCTCGCCTTATCTTGGAACACCACATGGTTCCCGAGATGGGGGAAGAGTTTCCTTCTCGTCATTTCCTCAGCCAGAGCAAATTGACTCAGAACAATACCAAATCTCCTCCTTCACTGAAACTTTTTGAACCCCAAAGTGTCCAGACACAGAGAGATGAAAATTCCTTTCTATTTCCTTAAATGATTTTCTGTGTTGAAGACCTTCCTTAAACATTCAAAAGCACTTGTATTCAATGGGAATTTTCAGTAAGGAAGAGATGTGTTAAGAGGCTTTTAATAAACACCATATCATTAGTATATTAATTTAGGTTATGAGGATTGTTAAGTGTTTGCCATTGTTCCTCAGATAGTTTGAGGAACTGGTGGTGCCTGACAGTGTAACTGTAGGCATTAATATTTTAATGAGTGTACTTCAAATTTCCTTTGCCGATTCCTTTCCTTTCCACACCCCATTCTAAAATATGAGTTCCCTGGAACACAAACAGGTTTTGAGCTCATTATCTGGACTGTTTTAATAGAATTCAGTGTTAATTCCCTGTTGGAAATCATAGGCACTTCTGCTAAATATAGCAAACAGGAATAATAACACCCCTACAACAGAAAATAGTCAAGATATTTTATAACACAGACCCAGAATTAATGGCAAATGTATGGGAATCAATAAAATATATTATATTGTATCTATGTGATAAATTCTGTGGGCCCTGTATTTAACTATTTTCCTCTTAAATATATTACAGATAATGGATGTCCATGAACATTGTGCTGTGATTGTCAAACCCATGTTCTCTGAAGAGCTGTTTGAGGTTTTGTTTTGCACATTGTTAAAAAAGAAAAAAGAAACAGAATCAGATACTTCTATTTTTCACAATGAACATCAGGAATCTCCGAAATTTATGAATACTTCAATCTTAAGATTTGGATCTGACACAGTTTTAATGCTGAATCTTTTTTTGTTTTGTTTGGGACTTTTTTTTAATTAAACAGATTTTTTAAAACACTGAGTGAAGATACGTCAATGGTTAATTGAAGACTGACAGCTTTCAAAAGCTGGTGATTAAAGTGACATATCCAAATACTGAGTTAAGCACCTGAATGAAAAAGACCTGATTTTCAGATGTCAGTGAACAAGACAAAACTTGATAAGAAATGCTGGGATTCTTTGCTGGTCAGGACACAGATAGCATGGCAGATGATAAAACTATGCAAATTAAAGAATTCTATGACTAGGGTTAGTTTTGTGCTCTAAGAGTAGATAGAAATACAAAAACCTGAATTATTGTAAACTATAAAATAAGAAATTTTAGTGATTTTAGAGTACTGAATACATCCATTGAAATGTTCATAAACCAAAATTAAACACTGACCTTAATCTAGTAAAAAAGAGGCTAAGTTCAGATATGGGCGCATGTATAGATAATTAAATCTCCCATATTATCAAGTGTATGAAATTTGAACCTTAATGCTTTGTGAGAAAGTCAACAGCAATGAGAAGTATGACAGTTTTTCTCTGGACAGTGTATTCCAAGATGTGAGTTCTCTCATTTTCCTCAGAAACAAACAACTGATACAGGCAACTGTCAGCAGCAGACCAGAGAAGGTGGACCACCAAAAGTGTCACCTGGGCCATACACCTGTAATGCTTATCAGCAAGTTGCAGCAAATCATGTTTTAAGTGAATTAAGGTGATGTGGTTTTACAATGACTTGCTAAGCAGGAAGCTCTCTCTGATCAGTTTCAAACTCTCTTTCCACTATTTACTCTTGCAAGAAAAAGAAAGAATTGCAAGTTTGTGCAACAGAACTTATTTAAAATAGGTACCAAATGTATCAAATCCTAAGATGTCATAATTAAAATGTAAACGTCACCAAAAAAATAAAGCAAATTGATACATCATAAACCTTAAGTTATTATTTCAAATATTAGACTAATTTTGTTTCTGTTCATTTTATTTCTGAGTATTGCAAGAATTTATTTTCTTGGCAACCCCATTAGTTCTTTAATTTTTCTCTAGTGAGAAGTATCTTTTCCTTAAAATAGAATCATCATAACTCAAGGTATCCTCATGAATAAAAATACTCATGGGGGGAGGACTGAGCATCATTGCCAGCGGGCTCTGGGGTCAGCAGTTTCTTTCTCTGAGGCGTTTGTGCTTTCCCCACTGATATATTATGATTCTTCTCTTTTTCTTTGCCCTCCAGTGAACCCCCGATCAGCTAGATGTTTTCTGTTTAACAAAGCACTCACCGTGGAGAGCTACTATACCGGTTGCATAGAGATTAATACGGTTGAAACCATTTATTTCAGCTGGTCAGTGCTCATGGTGATGGTGTTTCAGGATGATCTGTTTTCCCTACAGATTGTACCCACATCTTCACTACTGTCCATCAGTGACAGAGAGAAGTGTCACATCATGTCACTAGAAGTAAAAAAGGAACACTGTGTCAGAATTTTAAAGCAACTTGCTGAAAACAACTTTTCAGTTTTTCAGTTGCTTATTGTTACTGGAATTTCTTGAGGAAACATAGGTATAGATGTTGAATTTTCCTCTGTAAACCCACAAAATCTATTTATTTCAAATGTAAGCAGAGTTCACCGAAACAAAAAAGAATGAAAAAGAGTAGAATGAGTATCCAGCAAAACTTTTTTTTTTTTTTTTTTACACTTTCCATCTGGAGATTTTGATTTAGGCTGGGATTTCCTTTAATTGTTTCATATTGCAGCAGACTCATATTTGTCCCTGGTTAGTTTTACAGCTCTCCGGATGCATGAAGGAAAACTCAGGAATTTTTGTTCTTTGACCAGGGATGAAAAATATTCCTGTCTCCCATCAAACTATCCATTTTAAAGGCTGCTCATAATGTGACAAAAGGGACAAACTACAGCCTGAATTTACTGCCTATAATGACTCAGTTCAATCCTCTTCGGGATCAAACAGCAGACTTCTTCAGTTTGCCTGAATAGTTAAATAATCTACTTCCACGTGATGGCTCTGTCAGAATACACCTTTTGATATGATATGCCTGCTATGAATGAAGTGAAATAGGGCTGCAGTAACATTGCAATATCAGAAAACACCTTGATATCCAGGAGTGTATTAGATGTTACTAATTTTTCTCCAGCTTTTTCATAAAAAAAAGAATGATGAGTAGAAAATGCATGAGAATTTCAGACATTCAGTATTTTGGGGAGGTTTGAAATCCTAAGGACATAACATACAAAGAAAGTCCCTCATTGTTAATTATGTTCCGTTACATGACTGGGAAGATGATGTCACAGCGCAGAACGTGAATATACTTTATATTTACTGGAACATGTAATTTTTAGATCCAATATTCAACTCAAAACTCTGAAACCATATTTCTCCCCTGACGGGGAAGTCTTATATAGTCTAGTGAAAGGTGACTGAGAGACATACAAAGAGGTAGAGGAGACCTCTCCCCTTCTGCCAGCCAGACACTTTCAGATCACTGATTTTTTCATTATATTTGTGGTAGAGAAGGCTGTGTTTGCATATTTTACATCAGTGGGAAAGTAAGGGGGAGGGAATTAAAATAGAATACACAGCAATATATATTTTATGTTAATGCATTTAAGCACTGGTTAAATTTAAGGCCAGAGACAAAAAAAATTGTTTGAGCCAGCTTTACATAACCTAGGTACTTAATGTTAAAAAGGGGCAGGGGGTCCTGTTGGAAGCAATAGTGCTAAGCTGTGTGGGCAAATGCCAGCTTTAGCATCTCTGCACTGTATTCCCACAGCCAAGTGACAGTTAAGGAGTGGGGTGCTGAAAGCTGTCATTATGGGTCTTGTGTGGGTCCAGCTGTGCACCAGGGTAATGGGGGTTGCCCCTGGGGACACAAGGAGGGGAAAGAGGGAGGGGGCAAAGATTAGTTCTTTGGCCTAGCAGAAGGTCAGGAACTTCCTCTCCCACTGTTTCATACCTGACAGTTTGCACTATATTTTGTGGTGGCCCACACTAGCTAGCATTTTGGACTCTTGAAAACCCGAAAATCAAACTTTCATTTTATCAGGAGACTTGATTGTGAGTAACCATCCCTGAAAAGAAGAAAACAAAGTACTGTCATTGAGGTTTCTTTACTCACAGGGAATTAATTAGGTAACACAGAGGCATAAACTCATCTAGCTTCAACCTTCAAATTGAAGCTTGATGAATAACGTGATTGCTCATAGGGGCAGAGGACTGGAGTCAGCAAAGCAAACGTCTCCCTCTTGGTTCTCTGTTCTCCTACAAATGTACCCTGTGAAACACTTCCCTTGGTCCCACCCATATGCTTTCCAAAGGATGGAAAACCTTTATCCAATGTTCAAATTTGCCAGTTTTGCACAGATTTACAATCTAAGAAAGAGATTTACCATTATGTCTTCAGAGTACAGCATCTCCTTGTCTCCAGCTGTGATGTTAAAGGTAAAAGAACAGGGCAATAGACCTCAGAGTCTTTTTATCCAGTTCTGCACTCCTGAACCTCCTGAGAGCTGCAATGCTGAAGCATGATATTTGGTAGCCTCACTACCTTAATTCAGATTATTCTATTCTTATCCTATTCTTTCTACTGCAAAATAAGAAAGGGACCAAGTAAAGGGAGAGAAAAGAACACCACCCAAATGTAATTCAGTATGACAACAAAATCATATTTTAACACTTTTGTAGTAACTGATAAAATTCTACAGTCGAGCTGTAAATTTTGCATCCAGCTACTAGCATTAGATAAAAAAATAATCTCTTGCTGTTGTATTCTGTCATACCTGATGTTAAAAAGATGGAATGAAGCATCATCTATTTTTCACACTGTCTAGGGTGGTCTGAAATTTTTTATTTCATTGACAAATAGTGTTCACAGGTGTATCTATTTTTTTTTACTCTGAGACACACTTCTGTTTCATAGACTCATAGAATCATAGAATGGTTTTGGTTGTAAAGAACCTTAAAGATCATCAAGTTCCAACCCCCCTGCCATGGGCAGGGACATGTCTTTTTTATGTTGGGGGCCCCACATCTGAACACAGTACTCAAGGCGGGGTCTCACGAGAGCAGAGTAGAGGGGGAGAATCACCTCCCTTGGCCTGCTGCTAATGCTTCTCTTGATGCAGCCCAGCACACGGTTGGCTTTCTGGGCTGCAAGCGCACACTGCCGGCTCATGTTGAGCTTCTCATCCACCAATACCCCCAAGTCCTTCTCCTCAGAGCTGCTCTCTATCCATTCTCTGCCCAGCCTGTATTTGTGCTTGGGATTGCCTCGACCCACGTGCAGGACCTTGCACTTGGCCTTGTTAAATTTCATGAGGTTTGCATGGGCCCACCTCTCCAGCCTGTCAAGGTCCCTCTGGATGGCATCCCTTCCCTCCAGCGTGTCCACCACACCACACAGCTTGGTGTCATCAGCAAACTTGCTGAGGGTGCACTCCATCCCACTGCCCATGTCTCCAACAAAGATGTTAAACAACACTGGTCCCAGTACCGACCCCTGTGGAACACCACTTGTCACTGGTCTCCACTTGGACATTGAGCCATTGACCACCACTCTTTGAGTGCGGCCATCCAGCCAGTTTCACAGACATCAGTTTGCTGATGTGAGCAGCAGGTATCTCATTTACCATTACAGGGCATTAACTGTTTAGAAGCAGAAATGTATTTGTCCCAAGTTGTCAAACAGTTGTCAAACTTGACTCATCATGCAGCATTGCCTTAGAACAGGAAAAAAATATTCCTGCCTGCTACCATTTGCATGTAGAGTTGTGCATCAGTGGATCTGTGTGGAGGTTCAGTACCTCTGCAGTGTTGTTGTCCCTGGGTGGTGTGAGACTGTTAATGGTAATCCTTTTGCTGAGATGTAAACTAGACTTTCCATTGTCATGGTCTTCATTTTATCACACAGTAAGATCAAGAAACATAGCATACTGGACTCAAGTTATACTTCTGGGACCCATTTTTATATTAATTTTAGCAGAAACAGTTGGCTGCTGTCATTTCATTACATATGTTAGATAAGAGCCAAATTCAAACTCATTGTTACTAATGAAAATATCCCAACACATACTGAGATATCATAATAGGTGTGGCATGGGAAGAGAAGCATTTAGAGAGTATTTATATCTTCCAAAAATGAGAAGAGAAAGATGGTAAGAACAAAATATTTACATAAGTTTTTAGTAAGGCTGTTTCCAAAGCTAATTCATCTATAGATTCCAATGCTAAAAAACCCCAAATATCTCAGAACCACTTTATAAAAGAATTTTTCCCAGTCTAATGTGTTATGCCTGAATTGCTTCGTTATTTTTTCCAGACCTATATCTGATCTACCAGGCTAGTCATGAAAACATAGTCTTTGTGGAATCATAAGTCACAACAGATACCATTTTGGTTTGATTTAGTTATGTTTACTGTGGGTATACTGCTTAATTTTCATGATTGAATTTGTTTGATGGATGAACAAATTGAAAATTCTTCTTTCATTTTCCTCAGCAAATGGCTTATGACAGTAAAAAGCAGCTTTCCCAGTTACAACGTAGGTAAATGAGTAATGTGAAGCAAAACAACAACAAATATTTGATGACTATGGCCCCCTTCATCATTTTACTAGTACGATTAAAAAATTCTAGAAAAACAAAATCTTTTCTGAAGTTTAGAGCAAGAGGAAATCCTATGGGGAAAGTTAAGAATGGAGGCATGATGAACAATTGAAGGAAATTGCCTTTCAGTAGTCATGAATGTTTAATCTTTTCTTCCTCTCACTGACAGGATCACACCATAGTCATGGATTATCCATTTATTCCTATAAATCTAACAAGCTCAGAATGCAACTCATGAGGAAATTAGCTGGACTTGCATTTCTCTTTTACACTACTTTTGGTTTGCCCAAGGAAAATTGAAATGTACATCATGTCAGAATATTCTAAAGTGTCTAAAAACAAGATTAATCACCTGGAAAAGTACAGAGTGCCACTCTGTAAAGTCCATGGGCAATGCCCTGTATGCCAACTTAGCTTGCTTGGTTTTGTTGATATTTATTACTCCTATTATAATAAGAAGGCATCCCATAAGGCAATCACAGCTCTGTTAAGTACAGTACAAACAAATTCCTGCGAGACTAGGCAATCTGCATTTCTTCTTTGTTGTGCAAATGATTGTTTCCTATAGTCTGCAGGAGAAATATTTCATATGGAAAAGCAAATGTCCAACCTTCCAGTCACCGATATTTTTCCATTTGATTATTTTATTTGCCCTTCCCCTGAGAGCAGTAGTTGAGGTTTAAAGACATTGCTCAGGGTGCGTATCTGGCAGGTGTGTTATCCTTGCCTTGCGTGCCAAGCTGCAGTTCATTAGAGCAGGCTCATTACCAAGGGCTGTGCAGCAAGCTGTTTGTCTCTCTCACCTCAGCTTAAGCAGAGAAGTAGCCAAAAGCAAAAGCAGGTACTTGATCAGTTTTTACTGGGAAAAGGTTGAAAGTGCCCTGTCAAGGAACCTGTATTTCCCTTAGCACACCCACAATCCAACCCAAACTAACTACAGAAATTTTGCTCTGATGAAAGACCACAGTAGTCATTCCTTCCATGTATCCCTTCCTTCTTATTGCAGCAGATCGAGACATCTCAGCACTCTTCAGAGCCACAAACATTCAAATGTTTGCCCTCACCCATATAGCCATCCTATCCACCCCTGACAATCCCTGCTACTCCCTCTCTCCTGAGCACCACACAAACACCTATAATTGTAACCTCCATGCTGCTGAGCACCCCAGTCCCTCAGCAAGCTAATCAGAGAGCTCCACAGAGAATGGAAATGCAATTATGCTCCTTTGGAAACTGGTGAATAATTAATTTAACCATTTTCTGCTGCAGGTCATTGACTTTTACTGCTCTCAGATGGCTTGCTATTATGGAGAGTAAGCTTAATAAATCTTGAGCTGTAAGGGCCAGGAGTTGTGGACACAGACATTGAAGCGCAGAGGGATTTCAGAAATCCCAGATGTAGAAAATCATTTACTGGTAAGTACAAGGATATTGATACTGGTTTAACATACATTTCTATGCATGCTTTCAGTTTTACACTGGTGAAACTTTCACTAGAGAAACTCCTGATTCATTCTGGAGAAGACTTGGTGTAGGAGCACTTCTAAGATGTAACACTTCTGAAACATATTTTTAGCATGCAGAAGTCCCCATCAGTAAATTCAATTACTTTGTCTTACAACGATGATCTGAACAATTTAAAAGATCAGGAAATAAAATATGAGATGATGAAAATGTAAGGGAACAGACAACTTATAAAAGCAAAGCATACCGCTTACAAAAGTAAAGCAGTCAACAATATGACTACTTAACATAGGCCAGCCAAACTCAAGAGAACAAGTATTCAGTAAGACTAAAATGTAGAATCAAGGGGCATACACCACAAATGACTGCTGACCCTTTCAATTAAGATCACCTACCTTAACCAAAGAGCTCTGGACTGATCAGCAAAAAGGCCTAAGACATAAATAAGACTGTCATGACAGGGCATGGACTCAGATTTAAAAAGTAGGCAATATTGTGGAGATTACATTAACTAGGCAATGGCCAGAAATGGTAAGCAGAAGCAGTAATAGGGGAATGAATAGCAGCAAGAATGCTTCCACTTCCAAGTTTTGGAGACAAAGATAGTAGAGAGAATGATAGCTGCATGACTTTTGAAACAACAACCATTGCCAGCTCTCAGGAATATATTATAAAGGATTCTGGTTTGGTCATGACAACCTACATCTGATCTTCATGCTATATCAGAGAAAATACCCTCTGACTAATCACTTACTGCTGTCTTTTTCAGAAGAAGAGTCAATAAACTTGAGCAGGCAGACTTTGTATTCTTGCTCCTCAGTGTTAGAAATCTATTTGGATTTTTCTTGGGATGGGTTGAGCTGACTGGAGTTGGGCTGGGAATTTTTGATATGAGAGAAGAGAAGAGGGGTGGGAAGCATCTCATAAGGTTTTCATCAGAAGACAACAGAAAAATCCCAAGGATTCAGAGAGGGTCAACTCTGGGTCCTCCCTTGTCTACTCTGAAAATTATTAGGTGGCTCATCTCTAAAGCTGCATGTTAAGACATAGATTGGAGGACAGAGGAACCTGGTAGGCTCTGGCTTACATTCAGGACTCAGAGTTCAAGTTCAGCTGGATCAACAGAGGTATTTGTAGGACTACAGAAGGTGCAAGGTTGTTAGACCACTGGACACATTATCCAGTTTGTGGTTAAAATTACAGCATAGTTTCAGAGCCTTGTACGTAACCCTATGTTCTTCCAGAAACTGACAATACAAAAAGTGTTTTGGAGCTAGGCAGGGAGAGCTCCTGAATCAAAATACAGACCCAAAAATAAACTAAAAATGCCTCAGTGTCATTTCATATTTCAACATTATATCTCAACCCCTGAGGTTTATAATATTGAAATGGCGAAGAACAGAAAATCTGGGTTTCTCTGTCAGCTTAATTTTTTGAGTTCAGAGAGACACAGTTAGGAGAGGTTTTTGTAAAGAGAAGCACTTTTATAAAAGCTTGTTTCTTCTCCCAAGCAGGCCATTTGGCAATGAATTACAATAGATGGGAAAAGATATTCACCCAAAGCAGTGAGGTAGCAAGAAAGATTTCCCCTGTGGACTTTTTGTCCTAGTGGAGGAGCATATTTACTGAATAATTATTGTGATGAATTTTAACTATGTTCTGTATTGTTGTATGGCAGTGCAGTATTTTCCTGAAATACATGTTCCAGTGTAAAAGAGTTGTAGTCTTGAAACTGCCTAACTTACTCCTAGTGAGAGCTGAACACAGGAGACATCCAGCAAAAAAAAAAAAAATAAATGTTCAGACATTGCAGGGATGAATGACCTGCATGAAATGCAACCACCTTCAGGGTAAAGCACAACACTGTAAAACAGCAGACAAAGACAGCTAAAGACAAGAGGTGGGTAAAATATAATTTTGGAAAGCAAAGAAATACGTTTTGTAGGCATACTAACTTATTCTTTCAATATTGCTTGACCTTTCTACAGGCCAATTATAAATCTTGTAATATCATTCTCAGATTAGATCTATCAATTCACAACGTGTTTGTTCACCAAGCTTCTTATTCTTTGTGTTATTTGAGAAGACAAACATAGGGTTTCATCCTCCTGAATAAATATAATCATGATGAAAAGCATAGATGTCTCATAGAAGAATCCTGATGCTGTTCAGAAAAACTTCTGGTGCTACCCATCAGCATCAAAAGGTAGAAAATGATAAAATTTATTGCACAGAGATGACAGATTTCTGCCTGTGGAAGTTCTCATGAATACCGAGATGCTTCCCTTACCTAATGTATTTAAAATATATACAAAATCATGTCAAGAGAGACTTTGGATAAATTCTTTCAGTCACACACAGTGTACAGTGGCTCAGATACATGCCTTGTCACTTAAAATATTTAAATTTGGTTTTATAGGTGTTTTGATACCTTTTTTATCAAGACTGGTATAGAAGTCAGAATATATAGATTTGGAACTACAAGCATAATGACAACAGGGAACAGGACAGTTGATAGTCAGATAGTGATAGTTATGGGTAAGAATCCTAAATGCATTGATTACAGGTCATGAAAAATCATGGGACCAGGGTTTCCCCTTGGTAGATATTGCATGATTAGGGATATAAGTCTCACACTAGATCCATATACTGCATGGACCAACTGAAGTAAAGCAGAGGTACAAAATCCACTCCTTTTTAAAAAAAAACTAATGCTTTCCCAAGGGATACTGACTGATTTCATCTTCCTTCTCATGTCTTGGCAACATCAGGTTTGTTCTTGTTAGGCACTGCAGCTGCCTCAGGTGGCACAGCAAGCTTCTCACCCCTTATTAAATACCCTGTTCTCCATTTCTGTTTAGATGTCCTTTCAGATTAGACCTTACAAGCCAGCTCTGTATTTTCTCATGTCCCCAACATTCCTGTGAGCCCTCTCTTCCTGTCATGTTAGTCTTTTATTTTAGTCTCCAAATCGTCATTTTACTGTGACTAGTTTCAGTCTTGCTTATTATTTTACAAGGAGGAATTGGTGTTTGACTGTAGTATTGTACCTCTGAGAAGTAAATGTTTTAATTTCTTTATATTTGAAGCTAAATTATTTTTCTATTCACACATGTAATTCCAAACAAGTAAAGAATCTCAATTTTTGTGTAAATAAATCCAGAAGGATTAGTTACTCTGCTTAGTGCTGCATAACAAGAAGATAATTCACTGAAGTTTTATTACTTTTCTTGGTAAGATATTTGTCCCTGTTGACTGGTGCCAGCTGAAATTCTGCCCAGTGCTGTTCAAAGGCACAGTTGACAACGACATCTTGTCTCTATTAGAACGCAAGGAAATTAAAAGTAACTTCAGTTTTAGTAGCTGAGAGCTTCCTGGTCTGTTCCTGCAGCATCTTTTTAGTCCATCACTAAAGGAAATAACTTTTTGGTATGGTCCACATGGTGGCACTATCTGATCATGTTTGTTTTGTCCTTCTGGTTCATGTCAAACAGCTTATTTTCATCGTGTTCTATCACAATTTTTATACAGTTTTTTTTCTTCCTTTTTTTTTTTTTAATGATGAAATATTATTAAAAGAAGTTAGGTTATGTGTTTAAAGGCTCATTGCCGGAACACACAGGAGCCTGAACACACCAGGGCAGGTGAAGGAGTGTGGGGAAAATAAAGGGAAAAGGGGACAAAATGTGTCCTGTAAACATGCTGCTGGTCAGTATGTTTGTCTGGCCATTCCCTGCATCGGATCAGTGCAGGCTGTCCTGGCTTCTCAGTAAACTCCATTTCGAGCTCTTTTCCTGGGTGAGAAGCTTCCTATTCTGCGTGCACAGGTGCATACAGAGGTTGGTGTGCCAGCAACCAGAGTGGGACCGAGGGCTGTAGGGGCCCATCCACGCATCTCTGCTGCCAGCACCTGCAGAGGCTGGAGGACATGCCCAGTGTGCGGGGGTGTGAACACCTGTGTGCATAATCACTAACAAACGTTAAACTCCATCAGACAGAAAGCCAAGGAGCCATATATTGGAGTGTCTGTAATAATGGAAAGACCAGGGGTCACAGGGTTGGCTATTGGAGGCACCAGGAGGTCCGGGCCAGCTACTGGGGGGAACTTGAGATGCGGTAAGGCCAGAGGTCTGGACCTTTTCGCAAGGGAGTGTGTCTGTGTGAGAGGCAATGAGGAGAGGAGAGGATGCTGGAGTCAGCTGCTGGAGAGATCAAATGGCTAAAGCCAGCCCTTTGAGGGGAGCATGGGCTGTCCATGTGTGTGTCCATGCCCATGTGTGTGTTGGTGTAAGTCAGCAGGTCTGTACCAGCCAGTGAATCATAGAGTCATAGAATAGTTTGGGTTGGAAAGGACCTTAAAGATCATCAAGTTCCAACCCCCCTGCCATGGGCAGGGACACCCTCCACTAGACCAGGTTGCTCAAAGCCTCATCCAGCCTGGCCTTGAACACCTCCAGGGATGGGGCATCCACAACTTCCCTGGGCAACCTGTTCCAGTGTCTCACCACCCTCATAGTGAAAAATTTCTTCCTAATGTCTAGTCTAAATTTACCCTCTTTTAGCTTATACCCGTTACCCCTTGTTCTCTCACTGCACTCCCTGATAAAGTGTCTCCCCATCTTCTCCTGTAGCCCCCTTCAGGTACTGGAAGGCTGCTATTAAGTCTCCTCGGAGCCTTCTCTTCTCCAGGCTGAACAACCCCAACTCTCTCAGCCTGTCCTCATAGGGGAGGTGCTCCAGCCCTTTAACAATCTTTGTGGCCTCCTCTGGACTCTCTCCAACAGGTCCATGTCCCAGTGAAGCGGGGTTGTGGCCTTGGGAGCTGGCATGCCCAGGTGCTGGCAGCTGGGGAGGTGAGGATCCAAGGGCCATGCACTGGCCAGGTTGAGTGTTTAAAGTCAGCTACCACATGTTATGGATGTGTATGTATTTGCATGTATTTTCGGGTAGCAGCCTTTCATCCTGATCAGCCAGGGGGGGAAGAGGATCAGGTGAGTCCTGCCATTAGTGTCTGCACGAGTGATGTGGTGTTGGTTCCTGCTGAACTGTGCATGCAGCCATGTGTACATGTCCATGTGTATGTGTAGGGTGAGTGTGTGCACCTACTGGGACTACACTCTCAGCCTTGTTACTGGCTGGCTGTGGGGATGTGAGGCTGCGGCAGCCTTGCTGCTAGCTACTGGATAAGGCAGCTCCTAATAGAATGTATATAATTTTTAGATTGGTAGTACTTCTGCTTGCTTATGACCTTTAAATAGTAACATTTTAGTCCAATTTTAAACTACATAGGGGTGTCCAATTTTCATTCCTGTTTAGGAGTTTGAGTTTTTATAAATGTTTTCCAATTTAGTGTAACTTATGAAGGAAAAAATGAGGAAAAGTTGGCACAACAATGAATTTCAAATATACATAATGAGTTTCTTGGCAACAATGAGGTGACTAACATTAGAAATAAATGCCATTTGTTTTAGTTTGACTCTGCTATATGCTAGACTGAGCTCATCCGGTACATTTATAGAGCTTTAAATCCTAATTAGGCATCACTAAGATGTTAGAAGTTTGATAACTCCACTTAAAAGAAAATATTGAATACCATAGTATTGTATACTAGTTTAACAGAAGATTTGTTTTCTCATTTTTTTTTCTATTCCCACTGCACTTTTGTGTAATCACATCCCATTCCTTTCATTTATTTCAGCACAATGCAAGGGAAGTTAAATGTTCTGTTGCTATACATCATGTAATGCAGCATATTTCATGTTAGAGGGGGTATATTCTCTGGCTTATAATTGTATCTTTAATTTGTTGTCAAAGTTTGTTCACCCGAATTTTGTTACATTTAAATATAAAACTAAAACACATACAAATATGTTTACATACAAGATACAAAACCTTGATGTAGAAAAAATCATAGTTATATAACTTATACATTCATACTTGATACAGTGCACGAAAAGGAGATGTAGGAGCACACATCTTTCAGGAGGTGTGTGGCAATGTTTTAAGGTTGCACATCGATACTGTGGTGGCAGTTTAGGACAGGAAGGAAGTGGCAACTACTGCTTGCTGCAAAACCTGCAGAAAGAAGGGTATGCTTAGTTGTTCAAACCAGTCTCAACATTCACAGAGTGGCAGCAAATGGATTCAGAAGAGATCAACACTTAGAGATATCCTGTTCTGCAGCTTGACAAAGTATTAAAAAAAAAAATAATATTCCAGGAAAACAGTTGTGTAGTCTGTACTTCGAAGTCTCCTGTGATGCAAATTTCACTTCCTCCTTACAGTATGTGGTACAAAGCTTTATTTCCTCCTAAAATTTTTGGTTCTAATATGACAATCTCACTTACAGCAAGGTAGGCACATTACTTCTTGTCCTATGCACTGCAGACTCTGAGAAGGGATTATTCCCTTCCTTTTGTAGTGCTTCTTTATAATTGAGTGTTTTTATACTTCCATCCCTTTGTAATCTCTAGATTAAACAGCCGCTTCAGTCTTTTCTTTTGTATTGTGCCTTCTACACCTTCCACCGTGCTCACTGCTATCCCCTGGACTGTCCCTACTTGGTTTAGATCTTGAACTTTGGCAACCAGAATTGGACTAAGCACTGAGTGATACAACAGTGAGGCAAACCAAAATATGACTTTACCTCCCTTAAAGGTAGTATTTCCCTGCTGAGGAAGAGTGTCCCGAATTCTTCTGTGCCAAAGACCTCACTCATGTCTCAGCAAAAAAGCAGCAGCCCTCAGTGACCCTTTGTCAGAACCACTATGTATTAGCAAATATAATCCCCTTTCTTTCCAAAGGGCTATCTACAAACACCCTAGTGGCAAAAGTTTGTTTGTTATTTTTTAACAATTAAAAGCAAAAGAAGAAAAGTAATGGTGATAAATTGTAGTGCATTGTCCCTAGGATAATGAAGACAATTTTTTTTTATTCTAACAAAAGAATCTGAGTAAGTGCAGTGAAGATTACAAAGGCTACCACCTGAGTTTGGAAAATATTTTTTTGTACAAGGTGGACTCCAGCTCTGTCCACAGCTGGAGTGGATTATTTGATATAAGAAAAAATAGGATGAACTGGAGTTACATTATATTCTCATGCAATATACAAAGAGGAAGAGATTTAAATAGGCCATTTTGTCTTTTCTGCATATTTAATTCAAAATAGCTGTACAGAAATCAGTAAGCTTTCTGTGGGTTTCCTGCTATAACCAATAGTCAGAATACACCTCAGTCATTTTAGCTAAACACTTAAAATACATGGTGCAGCATATAGTGCTGCAATTTAGAGAATGAAGGAAGCTTACACTGGCAGGTATTTTTCTTTGCAGATTTGCTTCAAATTATAGCAGTTTTATTATATGAAGTCTAAGCTTTTGTAGTGAAGATGTTCTCTCTTCTGTTAACACTCATACTCTTAACCTAGGAAGATAAAATGGCATTTTCTGAAAGAAACAGCGAAGTGGGGAATTTATGCATCAAAAAGATACATGTGGAAAGGGTAAACTCAGAAGCATGTCAGCATCCACTTCTTTTGCAAAACAAACAATAGAGGTGAGAAACCACGGGATGAAAAAAGGCTTTGTGGTTCCTTTGCTGCACAGAAACAAAACCAAAAAAACCGCAACCCTCAAGAGAAGGAAAATATCAGGTCCAATATGCCCGCCTGCACTCATTGTCAGGAAGAGAGAATTTTTGCGGATGGCTGGAGGTGACCTAGATCCATACAGCCCAGTTTCACAAGAACCCTCGTGGAATGTCTGCTTCTTCCACACAGTATCCTAGCTCCAAGTGTGTGATCCGTAACTGTGTATTGCATCGGGAGAGGTGCCACAAGTGTAAGTGTTCATATCACAAGGGTGGCACCAATGTTAACATGACTAGTGCTGAAGGCAGGGATGATGCTGAGTAATCTCTGCTGCCTCACTCAGATTTCACCCATCCACTCGGTGAACACCCTGCATGCTAATGTTGTAGAATTGCTGCAGCACTGACAGAAAAGATGAAAACTAAGAGGTACGTTGGCACTGTTTCTCACAACTTCTCCGTTTCAGCTCTATATGAGTGTTTGTCTTTCCCAGTGACACAGACCAGAGATGATCTGTCTCTTAAGCAGAAAAATCTGCTTCTGCCTCCTGAATGAAGCGAGCCTTAACTGTAACAATAAAAACGAAGGAGGGGAAAAAAAGGGTTTGTGCTATATCTTTTGAAGAGACAGAATCACATTTTATACTGGTGGCATAACACTGTTGCACAGCTAGTGTGGCTAGAGCTCCCGAGTGGCAGACAGCCTTGCTAGCTCCTTCGAGTACTGCTCTCCTGCTGCTGTTACGTAAGTGCTGGTGTCCCAGTTTGCTTGTGCAGCTCCCTGCCTTGTGCGCGATGATGCTCTGGAGCCTACGCCAAAGGTAATGCCCTGGAGAACGCTACGTAACGCAACCATAATAATAGTAATATGACTAGTAATAGTAATTAGCAGAGGCAGGTCGACACAGTCATCCTCAGAAGGATTTTGGCTACTCGCTAAAGCGCCCTTCGGGGGTGTTCAAGGCTCGGGGCCGAGGACGGTGCCCAATCCCCCGGTTCTCGGGCACAGCGGCCAAACCAGCCGCCCCCGCACAAGCTGCCCCGGCCTTGCTGCAGCCGGGGCGGGGCACAGCCACCCTCCCCCCCCCCGATGGGCTCCGGAGCACGGCGGGGGGCGGGCTACACCCCCGAGGGCCGTGGATGTGGGCGTTCGGCGGGGGCCGGGGTGAGCGCGGCCAGGAATGAGGGACCCCCACCAGGCAGCCTCTGCCGGCTGCCCCCCCCCNCTCGCCGCGGGCCGGCGGGGCGGGGCGGTGTGTTGCGCTCGGTAACCACGGACCCGCGCCGGGCGGAGGGAAGCGCGGAGCGGTGCGGAGCGGTGCAGCGCGCGGAGGTAGGGCGCGGCGGGGCCGGGGACCGGGGCCGCGGCGCGGGGCTCCCCGTGGATGTGGGCGTTCGGCGGGGGCCGGGGTGAGCGCGGCCAGGAATGAGGGACCCCCACCAGGCAGCCTCTGCCGGCTGCCCCCCCCCACAACCAGCCTCCGCAACGCCGAACTCTTGAGGTTAAATCCGAGAGTGGCTGCCCTGATTGCGGCGCTGGTCCGTGTTCCGGGGTGGATTTGAGGTTTTGCCCTTGCTGAGTAGGGGGGTAGGAAATCCCGGAGGAGGGCTGCGGTTCACCTCCTGGAGTGCCCGTGTGCGTGTTGCAGAGAACGGGGATTTTATGCTCAGTCACACGCTGCAGGCCAAAATGTTGTTAATGAAGGTGACTGTTCGGATGCACTCCCCAGGAGCCGGTTTTGGGCTGGGTTGAATGCCGTGATGGTGCAAAAAGGACAGGTGCACCACAACAGAACTGCATAGAGTCCGTATGTTCCCTGGTATGTGTGGTAACTCCCCAGAGACAGGACCTGCTGAAATACTAACAGACAAGGTTGTTACTAGGACTAGGTTGTTACCATATTTTCAACCATACTCCTGCTGGGGAAAAGTGCTTGTTAAGGACTATCAGTAATCTGCTATAGTAGATCAGATTTTACAAATTGATGAGGAATTACTTACGTAAATGATCTCCATGATGCTGAGGGAAACTCCAGTGCTCATCGCTGTGAGGGATTTATACCTATGTGGCTCGTAGGGAAATAGTATGTGGTGTTTCTGGCTGTTTGCCAGCACTTTTCAAGCCTGTTGAAAGACTCTAACAGGCACACGCTTTCTGTGCTAGTACTGGCGATGGACTGTCTGCTTTTTATGATCTCTGAGAATTATTTTAGTGATTTTGTGTGCACTTCAGCGCTTAAACAGATCCTAAGCTATAAATGCTGATGGGCTATGCTAAAATATGGCCACTGGACAGAGAATATCAGGGTGATATGTTCTTTTAGTCAGTAATCAGAAATGCTTTTTTGTTTGTTGTACCAAGTTTTGTTGGCTGAATGACATGACAAAGCTGGTTTATGAGGTACAGTGTTAAAATCTGTAGAGTTACTCACTTTTTTTCTGGTGGGAGTTCACATCTATTGTCATATGGGATGTTTAATGTATTCCTTAAAGCACCAGAGCTTCCCCTGGAAAACGGAGCTCTCCAGAATGAGCATGGTGCTGTATGTTGGAGTGATTCAGTTGTCGTCTTTGCAAACTCTGCTAGATGTGAAAGCAGAAGGAATAATCTCTCTAGTTCCCTCCTGTTCTTTTAATTCCTGTTCCTAGTGTCTGGGTTTGTTTGTTTGTTTCATATTACCGTCAGAGATTACATATGTAAATAGTGATTCTGTGTTGCTGAGTATAAAATACCAATGGATAGGTATTCATAACCGATGAAACCAAATACATTTGAGACTTAAAAAAATATTTTATTTTTACTTTAAATAAAGTAATTGTGATAAGTGCCAGTACTGAGTTGGACTGCTGCACTTAATACAAACACAAGAATCTCATCACGATTGTACACCTTCATGCAGTATTACTTTCTCTTTATTAAATATGAGAATCCCCAAATGATTTTTCTTTTTTTTTGTACTTTGGCACCTTGGGAGCATCTTTCTGTGAACTTCACCAGAGCCGTGATGAGTTACACAGCCTGACAGTGTGTACACTGCTCAGAGAAACTAACACTGGGTCAGGGAGAGCAGAGGCACACAGGGAAGAAGCAGCAGCTCCCTGTTAGGATTGAAATGCATTTGGGGAGAAGGTAAGAGTGCCCGGCCTCAAAGACAATCTTACTGGTTGAGTCACTGGACAAGGCGTGAATCCCTGGAGAACTTCCAAAGTCAGTGCAGTGAGAGTGATTGCTGCGGGAATATGGGGCTTTGGTGGATCAAGCCCCAAGAGGCATGCACATACAATCACCCTTTGGACAGATACCACATTAAACCATCTCAGTTCTGCTTTGTTAAAGGAAGTCAGTTGTGGCTCAATTTTTTTCTTTTCACGTAGTGGCTGTAGTTATTGGGAAAGTACATACATCAAACATAAACCATTATTTCCGTGCTTCCTCTCTACCATGGCCAGTGACAAAACTTTAGAGCTCTTGTGTCAACTTTCAGGTAAAAAAAAAAAAAAAGCAGTGGTGTACCTCTGAAGCAACTGAACTTTTACTGTTGTTTCACTCAAAGGCACTGATTTAATGAGGAAAACAGTGTTTCTGCTTTTCCATTCATAGGGCAGCTGTATCTGCCCCTTGATCACAAGTTACGCTTCAGCTAAACTTGCTTGGGAGATGTGCAGAAATACCAAAGAATTGATGCACACTTGCTTATCTCAAACTTGGTTTGACCCACCCTTTCCTGAGATGCTTTGGTGTTTTCTGTTTTAGTGGTCTTTTTTTTTCTCCTACGGATGTGCCTTTGCAAGAGCCTTCTGCTGTAGGTCAAATTGTGCCACAGGAATCCTAGATGGCACATCAGTATTAAAACAGAAAAATCAGAACGGCTCTCTTGCCATTAACCAGCTTACTCATTATATCCAAACTTCACTCTGTCCTATTTGCTTGTGTATTGTGACGTCTGATCTTAATCTTGGCCTGTCTTTGTCTGTGCAGTAACCTCTCTGAGGCAAGGAATATATCCTGTGTTTGTAGAAGGTAAGGAGCTACTGATCTCAGTCTCCTGCTGTTACCACCGTCTATATAAACTATATATATATATATATATATTCCTGCAGAATTTCAATAGTGGGATTACTAAACTGTGGTGTGCGCTGTATTTAACTTTTCTTATCAGAAAGACACTGAATGACCTTCCTTTGAATGTTTCTAACAACGTATGTTCTGCCAATTTTCCTAAAAAATAGCAACTGCCTGCCTTCTATTTTCTCCTGGAACACTTTGCATTTTCTGTTCAAATGGAATTACAGCTTTCAAGACAAGAATCAGAGTTTCACACCACTGGATTTTTGCCCATCACCCAAAAAAACCAAATAGAAAGTAGAATATAAAATTCTCATTTACTGAAATGCAAATACATACATAGGTGTGTGCATGACTAGGGACCTACAAACAATTTAAAAATACTAGAGTACAGGTATAGGTAAAGCATAGAAAAATTGTGTGCCGTATATGCCACAGATTTAAATGTCAGATGTACAAATTACCTTGAATCTTCCAAATTATTAATTGCTGTTGCAGACACTCAACCTTATGCAAAATTAAGAACTTTTGTTCAGCTTCAAACGGTGCTGAAGCATGACTAGAGGAACCAAAATACTCTGGAGCTCTAGAAAGGATCCAAACTTCTCTCTCTCTCTTATTCACCACACTCCCCCAGAAAAAAAAATTTCAATGCCTACGGGTAGCTACTACGAATTGAGTCAGTTTGAGGTTGGATGGTCAGGGAGAACATCTTGTTTCGGTGTTCCTGTTTCAACATGTTCTTTGTCAAAGGTCATAATCTGTCTCTTCTTCCACCTTTTTCTATTCAAAAGCAATCCATGCAGTAGAGAAAGGAAGCACAGAGTGACAGTGTTTGGATTCAACTGTCAAAAACACCTTTCAGAGCCAAAATTGCATTTTCCATGATCTTATGTGGTGCAGAGTTATGTCCCATTGGACTTGGGAAAGTTCCAGTATGCACTGACTTGTGGTACATAGGGCTTAAGCGAACAACTACCGATTTGCAATTCAGCCATCTCTAACAATAAGAGTAATTTGGGGTCACTCTACCACACTTATTCATCCTAGCTCCTAATTTTAATATATCCAGTAGGCATTACCTGCAGCTTGACAAGTTTATTTAAATGTAAGTTTACAAATGGATTCTCAATCCATGAGCTAAATTTTTCAGTATTCTGGGATTAATTTTAGCAAGTTTTCCCACTTTTAACTTTTATTTTATTTCAGATGTTGCTGTTTCTGCCTTTGTCTATCAGAATTGTCTTCAGTGGAAAAATCAGTATAATATTATCTGAGGCAAATTAACCTCCACTTAATCTTACTTCCTACTTTGTTTTTACTTACCTGTCTAAGAACCAGTTGCTTGCTGTTTTTACTTCCTTAGTCTAACTCAGTGGGTCTTTCACCAAGTCTCTCTTCTTCCCTGGAGACAGCACACACTATGGCAGAGTTTTTCACTTCTTATCCTTTACTTCTGCCCACTTATTTCTGAGTGATGGCTTTTCCAATTACGTGTGGAGTAGCTTTATTCTGCCCTCCATAGGTATACAGTTACGACACCTTGGGCTTGAAAGAAATTCTGTCTTCTTCACAGGGGACATACTGTGCTTTGAGTCTAGTTGACTTCTGTAACTGTTTTCCCTTTTATTTATTTTTTAAACATTGTCTCTTTAGATCGTTTCCTGACCTGCTTACATCCTTTGGGTTATTTTAACTATTCTAATAGTTTGGACTACATCAGTCACTTTCTTAGTCAGAGCTATTTTCTATTATTTTTTTTTCCCCACTACTAACTAAAACCCAACCTAAAATCGCTGTTTCTGTGATTATTTGATATTTAAAAATGCAGTTATGACCTCCAGAAAATTCTGGTTCCTACCTTTATGTGAATCATTTATTCCTGATTGACATGAGAATCACTGCTGTCTCATAGAATTGTATCCATTCCAGCAATGTCTATCACTCTGGCAACATTTCCAAGACCTCCTATGTTTCAGAAACAGAACCTGTGGATGAAAGTGGACCTGTAGCACTATAGCAGTAAACCGTGCTCAGAAACTCTTTCCTGGAAATGTTTTTTGACTTGATCAGTTCTGTGCCACTGTCTCTTACCAGGAAAGTCTGCCTTTGTGTTAACGCATAATAACACTCCAGCACTTGACCTTATTTCTGTCATTCCTGAGAGTCTGTTCAGTTCATTTTAGTCATGTCACTGTATTTCTTATATCTAAGTAACATTTGAAAACAGCTTCTAGCTGCAGGAGTTCCTTGAATTTATTACTCTATTTTTTGTCCTCTCAAATCTCTCTTTTTGATATAACCCAGATTAGAAACCGTCCTTTCACTGCCTGCCACCTGTCTATTTCTTCCTCTCATCAATATCTTTACTTATTTATCTGTGTTTATCCTTGTTTGTCTGGAATTTCTTTATCGATTGCTGCTATAATGGGAGATAATAGAAGTCTAAAACTTTGTTTTCAGGTACAGCCATGCTTTCACATCAGTAGCAATCTTCCCCAGGCTTCTGTATGTGACATCAACCTGGTGTAGTGGGAATCTGTAATTTGTGCCAATGTGAAGGACAGACAGAGAATTTTTTTACCCCTTTTTTTGGTCAGGTTTATCTTCAGCCATTGTTGCATATCTTATATGTTGTCTGCACCTAGCAGATGTCTCTTTGGTTTTCTGGCCCTACGCTGCTGACAGGTCCATCCATTTGCCTTTTGTATGTTTTATAAACTTGATGAACTGAAAGATAAAATACACCTGGTCTTGCCAGTGGTACTCTATGTTTACCAATAAAAGGAAAATATATTCTCTTTTTTTAATTGCAGATAATTCAAAGCATTCCCAAGCACAATGTCAAAAAAGGAGAATGACACTGGTTGCCCAGAAAAGATAACTCATAATAGATCTAGTGTTTTTCTTATATCTTCCATAAAACAGACATCCTACTTTTCTGGCATTTCAAGAGAGAAACAATACAATTCAGAGAACTGTAAACTGCACTTACTATAGCAGATTGGTAGGCCTAATAGTTTTTATATGTGAGGAGAAGTTCATATTATCTCTTCATCTAAAAACTGAGTACCAGGATATTAATATAAGAAAATGGTGTCAGCATAACTTTATCCATTAAATCCAGATAAGTGGCAAACGTAATTAAAAATTTATCTCCTTTATATGCAAAACCATTCCGTCTCACTCTTGTGTGTTCATTCCCTGCATGTTCAGACCAAAAAAAAAAAAGAATAATTACTTGTTGAATGCTAAAGCCTCATATAGCCCTTTACATTTATTTCAAGCTAAGATTTATTAGATTTAAACCCTACACTTTTTTTAAAACCTGTGCATTTTGAAAATATGTCCATCTGAAGATACATCTTTGTGTCTGGCACTTAAATGAAACAGTCATTCCATTGTTACATATTATTTTGTGTAACAGCTATGAGAATAGTTCATTAAGATTTTAATATTTACAAATATGAAAAATATGTTCTTTTGGTAGGAAAAAATGTGTTTTTGCTGCAGGCTTTAACTATTTGTAGCAGTCAGGAAAAATTTCCCTTGTACATGACGTTGCATAGCTGACTGTGCATGTAGGTTTCTTGTTCTATGGAGCTTTAGATGTTGTCTGAAGACAGGTGAGAAGGGTGCGTGAAGCTTCGTTTCATCTGTTCTGCTGATGTCTTTGCTGTGCTCTGAGCTGTGGTTTTCTGCCTGTGGAGGTGACTGTGCGATGGCACATGAGAATCTTTCCTTCCTACCTGTAGTAGCTTAGTGTCTTCTTTAAATGAGTTAATTCCCATTGCTTGCAAAGGAGGTTTTGAATGAGAAGCCATATTTAGAAACACAGATTCTTCTTATGCAGCATATAATTTAATATCAGCTAGATAAATTATTAATTGCAAGTCTGCCATTTATCGCTGCACAGTGACTCAGCCTGCTGGATGAGTAGTTTGAACATATATCTTCATTACAATTTCCCAGACACTTTTAACTTGGACTTGGATCAGCATCTTCCACAGCTCCTCTAAATCTGCTCACGTACAGCAGATTTACACCAGCTCTGTCACGGTGTGAGTGGGCTGGTATTCTGATATTGTTACTGCTCTTAGCCAAAAACCAGTCAGACGAGGCATTTTTAATACCCCTTATCTCTGCCCAAAAATTAGTCTAGCAGCTTGCTATTAAAAGTTGCCATACCTCACGTACATTACCACTTAAAATGTTAGCGGTGCCACTGCTGCAGAAACAACATTTCATTTAAGCCACTTTGTTAAAAATATTTCTGGTTTGGATGGGGTTAGACAACCTGATGTTTCGTTTAAATATTGCAAAGGAAGCAAAGTTCACAAAGCTGACATAGGTGGGCAGGAGCAATAGAAAACCTCCACCTCCTCCCCATCCACCAAGTTGGGTGCTCTTTGATGGAATCTGTGGAAGAGAGCCCTGGTTGTCGATGCGGTATGTGGTGATTCAGCAGTGCCAGAGGACCATCACCCCCAGCCAGTGCTGCAGCCGAGAGGTGTGATGGTGGCACCTTCTCGTGCCAAGCTGACAGAAGGGTGAGCAGCTGCCAGGGCTCCTTGCTGGGAGCAAGAAATGGTGACTGGTAATGCACAAGCTCTGGGCACCCCAAGAAGGGTGCGGGGCAAAGCTTAGAAAGAGAAGGAAGGGAGGAGGCCCCTGATGGAGAGAGCAGGAACACCTGGGAGGAGAGCAGGGACACGGGTGTCCAGGTGTCTTATGCGAAAATAGCAGTGCTGTGCCTGGAGTGGGTGTTAGTACCAGTCTGGCCACAGCGTGCAAGAACACAGCCCAAACACGCAGGTAGACTTCACGGTCTGTTCTGCACCTTGATCCATCAGAAGCGTGCGTCCCTCAGCTCTGCTAATTTGAAGGCAGCTTGGGTCTGCTGACCTGAGAAGCTCTTACATATCCGAAATACAAAACAAACATACAATAAAAACAGCAGTAAGAGGAAAAGTGGGAGTTCCTTGGGTCAGGCAGGGCTTGAAGGGTCAGAAAGGAAAATGTTGAAATGTGATTTCCTCTGGCAGCCCTTACGTGTTGACACAGCTCCTTTGGGACAGTTCAGCATGCCTAAAGCAGCATCTGCTTGATGCTGGAGGACTGTTCTCTGACAGACCTTGGGGCCAGGAAAAGAGGAAAGCACACAATGCCAATAAACCTTCTCATAGTCATTGTATCGATCAACTGCATATTATCTTGTATTTGGGATGCACCCAGTGTGTTTAGTATGAATACAATTATTCTTGGTGTCTAAATGCTCAGTTCTTTCTTAGTAGGGAAGCAGGTGCATACATACACAACTTGTACTTGTTCCTCAGAAGATAAGAAGTTATCAATAACATCTAAAGAATGTGAATGTGATTTGATTTTTTTAGACAAGATTTATATTAGTGAAATTTCTATTATAGTTACAACAGTGTTAAGTTCTAGTTTACAGCTTTTGTTGTTAAATGACCCAAAATACAACATCATCATACACTAGAAAAGTGAATGTAAAATACATTTTTTTTTAATAATGACATATGTGAATCTCAGTATTTCAGATTAGAGCACATAGTCCAATGAAGTTAGGGATTATCCTGATCAATGAGTTACTATTATGTGCTTCTTTCTAGCATGGTGAAATAGAGTGAGAGTTGTACAGATTTTGGATTATACAAATGGTTTAATTTTTCCTCCTTTACACCTAATATTATTTACTTTAAGAAGTATTATAGTATTACTTTTAATATGTATAAAATTGTTATTTCTAAAACAACATCCACAAGCATCCTCAGGAAAGCATTGATGTCTGGTGCCCTGCCAATTGGTTTTAATGATTTGTTTTTGCAGCTTCATTCTACTGATGATTGCCAAGCAAGCTTTCAGCATTAATTTTGTCTCTGGCTGGGATGTACACTTATGGGCAAAATATACCACTCTTTATGTGTTGAAATAGCTATTAAAACTCAGTCTTCTTAGTCTTGCGGAGGTGGTAAAAGTTTCCTCTAAGCCTTGGTACTTTCTTTCTCAGGCGCTGAGGTAGCTTGCTGGCACTGTTCCCCAGCCCTGCGAGGGCTCGCGTTGGACTGGAGGCATCGGACTGCGCAGGCATGCTCTGCCAGGGCTGATGGCTGCACGCTAAGAGGAAGCCATCCTCATCTCACCGAGGTCAGCAGCTTGGAGGGAGACTTCTGTCAGGAGAAGTGGACTTGCTGCAAAGAGATCATGGCTTCATCCCGACTAGTGGCAAGATCTAGAGATATTGCCAACGTCATGCAACGACTTCAAGGTAAGAGACTGACTCAGGCTGGCACACTCTGCCATCCGTTCATAAGTGGAGGTTCCTATTTTTTAGTGTAGTACACAGTCAGGACAATATTTCTGAAGTTTAATAACTGTTCTCAACTTATCTATTGGAAAATATTTATAATATATCTGAAGGGTTCTGTTTATATGATTCCTTTGGTATGGTGGGTCTATGGGACAGGACACTGAATTGAAGTGTGTGACGCTGGTTCTGTTTCTCCCACATGACCTGATTGTGCATCAGTTTTCTCATAGAGAAGAGAATAGAAATTGTATCTATCCTCTTCTCCACTGTGAAGTCTGCAGAGAGATCTGCTCTACTGATAAGCTAGGATTTATTAGTTTAGCAATATTTGCTGTCTCCAAACAAGAACTGTACCTCATTGTATTGTTAAGCATTGAAGAATTCGTAGCTCAATGAACTAATTATTAGTGCTGAAGTTAGTGACATTTTAGATAACATACACAGGAGTCTTTGCAGTATTCATTGAGTACTCATTTTTTTTTAAGTTCTTACAATAAAGCATTATTACATAAACTTATTTTTTTTAGAAGTTATACATCTAAATGCTGCAGCTAAAAGCTTGCATTTAGAGTGTATCTTTTTGTTCAAATTATGCTATTGACTAGAAACAGTCAGTGCAGCTGGAGGTTTCATTTAAGCTTGATCATAAATCTCTGACCTCTTCCTTTCTTTACACATCAGCTTCTTAGTACTTTATCTATGTATCTCAGTGTGCTGTATATTTAAAAGAATGTGGGTTCTTAATAATCTGAGAGAAAAAAAAGAGGTATTTGAAGCTAGAAATGAAAGAATTATGAAACTGAGCTCCCTACTGAGGAATATGAAGAAATGCATGTGAGAAACGGCAGAGGTGCCAGGAGGTTATGAAGGCATATTGCAAAGGAAAGGATCAGAGAAGGTTATCTAGGCTGGTACTCTGAAGCAGTGAGTAAGGAGGATGCTGAAGGAGCCATTTACAGAGCATGTGGACTATTAATTTATCAAATTGTTATGTACTAACCTTCTAAACATCTGTAAAGCCATTGCTGACATAATGGCTGTTCTGTTTGTTTGCACTTTTGTTTTTCTTAAGTAATTTGTTTTCATTTTTATGTACTTTGCTCTGTTGAAATCTGACATGTGGTTTCATCAGATATGTGTTTGTGGGCTTTTTCTTTTTGGAAATTAAGTGACCTCTTAAGTGAAGACATTTTATAAGAAAAGGTATGAACTAAATGCAAATTTAGTTCTGGATTCTTTGCTTCTCAGATAAAATCAGTTCAGCTTGGTATTGCTGGGATCTGCGTTTTGCTGCAGAAGCACTGTTTCAATGGATACTTCACCTGTGCTAAGACTGTAGTGCGTGGAGACGAAGTCTTATTTTAATCTGTAGCTCTGCATTATGGATAAACAGGCGATTTGCACTCTGACTACCCCAGCCCTTGTGCATTAAGGTTTCTTTACCTTTCAGAAATTATAGTCAACTCAAATAGGAGCGGGTATGGATATAAGCACACAGACACATTTCTTGGTGTGTTTGCATGGCAGCCCAGGGTTGGTGTGGTTGGAGCTGGGTGTGTAGCTCAAGGTGAAAGTGGAATTGAGAGTATTCATGGTGTAACAGGAACAGAGATGGTTTGGGAGATCAGCCAGTTGTGAGTAGTTGTGCTTTACAACACCTGCTTTTGTTTCTGGCCGTAAGCTGAGGTGGGAAAATTCTTCTTGTGTGACACTGTCAGAGAGTTCTGCAAGATCTTGGTAAAGCAAGCTGTGCTCCCTCTTCCACGTCGTTGTCTCATATTTGCCTCACAGGTTTCCAGTAATTGTTTGTGGTGCGAAAGTGTAGGAAAGACCAGAAAAATGCCCCTCCTCACTGGGATTCTCAACAGCAGTTTTGAAATATCTGCTGTACATACTGCAAGTGAATGCAGTTATATCAGCTCTCCTAAGCACTGTTAGAGAGCAACAGAGTTGATTCTGGTGCTGTTTGGCTTGTTTTTTTAATAAAAAAAAGTTCCAGCCACTTCCCTTTGTTGGCGATTATGACACTTGCGATACACTCTGTAAACGTTACAGAGTTTTCTTTGAATAAGATTGCATATCACTGTCTCATAAATCCACAGGGGACAATCATAAAGACGTGCAGTGTGCTGGGCTGTGGGTTTGTATGCAAGTGTATATACAACCTCTCTTATCCTGTGGTGCCCAGGCAAAAGTGTGTTGCAGTATAGCTTTCTCTGCCCAGAAGAATGGAGGATCTACTCCTTTAGTCCAGGCCAAGAAGGGCAAAGAAGAGAAGCAGGAGCTGAGAACGAGGTTTCTCATCTCTGACTTCACCATCCCTATCATCCTAATAAAAATTGAGACATAGAGAGAGAGATACTCTTTCTAGAGAGGCCTCTCTAGAAAGAGTATGATCCCTTGTCACTTGAATTTTCATTAATGAGGGTATGTTTTTGAAGCAAAAATCCTTCCTATTGTATTTTAACTCCGGGAATTTTATAACCTGTGTAATAGGCAAGGGTTGTAGAAAAGAGTGGCCTTACAACTTTAAATAGAGGTGGGGGCATATCTGAGGAAAGATTAATCATAACCAGGGAGATAGGTATAAATCCACAGAAGCCATAGTTGCCCTCCAGCTCACTCTTTTGCTAGACACAAAGCCTTAATTACACAAAGTCACTGGCTTCTGCTTATTGCTTGTCCTTAACTCCGTGCTCGCTTGAACGGTGCTATCCTGCTTGGTGCTCAGCAGCTGCCAGCTCTGTCCCACCTGCATCAGGCAAGTCGGGCTTTTGGGCACGTAAACAGTGGCTTGACTGCTACAGGAGCTAGTGCCACATAAGGCAGGTGTTTAAGAAGGATGAAATTAATTTTCTTAAAGTGCCAATTTCTCCTAATTGGCTGCAGAGAGAGACAAGAGAATAGAGACAACACCTGATTTTTTTTTTTTTTCATTGCTGAATTTAAGCATGAGGAAACCATCCTCGTCGTACTACAGAACGAACTGATCGCATCCTTTAGTGTCATTGTCTTTGCATAATTTATTCCTGGCCAGCACAGTTCAAGGTTTTCTGCAGTGCCTCATGTTTCCTAGTTTACTTGTTCATATTATAAAAGCACCTGCAAAACTCAAGGAGAACTGGTGTACACCACCAATTTGAGTGATATTCCTGAGATTGTCTTTGGGATTACTCAGGGAATTAAATGCCTGTTGGCACAAAAGCACTGCTCCTTAGCCTATAGGAAGTGCAAGTTTCCCAAGCATTGTAGCTGGTCATACATTAAAGATTTTTATAGCATTTTTAATACCTGCAAAAGTCAAAGCATGGAGTGCTGGAAAACAAGGTACTAAACCCCTTATGTCTTTGTAAGCTCTGGCATTATGAAATTCAGTCTTTTCTGTAAGTACCACACTGTTACGGGCAAACTGCAGTCATACTTATGCTGTTCTGAAAAAATGTCTGTGTCCCGTTCTTCTGGACCCTGTCACTCCTGTATGCTGACTTACTCTTACTGGTTTGTAAGGTAATATCAGTCACTATATCATACTGGTAGTGCTGGCTTTTCTCTATTTGTTTCCTCCAGTTTCTCATTTAGTATTCTGTGCTGGGTAGAGATCTTTCAGTGACTTTGTGTTCATTATTGGGTGGTCCATTTAGTCAGGAAGGACATTTTTGTCCTTATCTATAGTGGATCACAAAAATTCAGTCTGCACTGCAATCCTAAAGTATATGCCACCCCAATTAATTTGCTCTGGTATCACTGATGTTTTGAGGCACAATAATATTTTACTCCCATTCAGTAAAACCAGTTCTAGGATGTACAAAGACAATAATTTTGTGGTCTTAAAAAAACTCTCCAAATCCTATGAAAACGTAAAAAAATTCCTCTCAATATTCTGTTAGGTTCTGGGTTGCACCACTGTTCTCAAAAAGGTCCTAAATTAATTTTGGCTTGTGGGCATCTTGGGCTTTTGTAAACTCCCTGTAGAGAGACTTCATAGTGCAGGAAGAGTTATGGTGGGAAAGCAAGCAACATGGTTATTCATGAAGACCCACTATGATGGAAAGGAGCCCTAGTTCTAGTAATCCTCATACACTCCTGAAAAGCTTAAGTACACACAGGTTAAATTAACTTGAAGTCCAGTACTTTTTAAATGTAAAGTTACCTACAGCTCAGTATCATCTGTAATTTTAATGCCTTCCTTATATCGGCACTATTTGCAAAATGTTGTAGGTTGTTTTTTTCTGGATTGTCCTTCCTCCCGTCTCTGCCCCCCCAACACTCCCTCTTAAGTTTTGGCTCTTCTTTTCCTTCCTTTGACATCCTAGCATTACTTTTCCATGCTGTGCTGGCAGTAGCCATTAATTAAAGAATAGGTTTTTTTTCTATTTACCTCATAGTCACTTTGTTAATATGTACCTTCACCGGTGTTTTCCTTTGGTTGTTTTCTCTCCAAGTAAACAATTCCAACAGCCGTAGTTCAACATTAAGCTAAGCTGACGTGCATGTTCCCGACTTTCCACCAATGCTCTTCCTCCTCTTACTTTAGAGCTGAACCAGCTGAAAATTGGTTTGTAGAAGTCAGGTGGGCTCCTGGCAAAAAGGCAAGTGGCACGGTCTCCCCTTTAGTGCCATTTACCGTTTTATCATCTGTGAATCAAACTGCAACCTCACATTTGAAAATGAGAGTGAGATTAAAAAATGTGCTTGGTCAGGAGGGGCATGCTGCTCAGCTTACACAGGTGAGTTTTACCCTCACATCACAAATACTGCCCCAGTTAAGGTTTCCTTTGGTCCAGTTTGCTGGTGTATACTGGTTCCATGTAGCACAGCTGCTGCTGCCTTTTCTTTGCAATCTTTTACTCTCTGAAATGTCCCAGCTTGATTCCCACAGCTTTCTTGGACTTAGAAAATTCTTGAGTTACAAAAGATGCCAGTGTAAATCATTAGTCTTTCAGGTGAGCTAGTCTTAACTAAGGCAATTCATTACTTACTGGCAGTGCAAGAAGGTAAAATAGACTCTTTTGACTCTATATAGACTATATGACCTGAAGGGTAAGTAAATCTAAATGATGAGTTGGGAATCTGAACAGCATTATAGCCCGTATGTTACTTAACAGGAGAAATTCAAGCAGGATTTCAATTTTTATTTTTTTTTTTCAGTGTGGGAAAACTTAAGGTAATGTTTCTTCAGAACAAAATACTAAAATATAAGATTTATGTGTGAAGGTTAAGAAAGATAGAGAAACATCATAGCTGAAAAGGAAATAATTAAAGAGTAAAAACGAAAGAGAAAAGAGATCAAGTGTTTCCATTTACTAAAACAAAAATATGTGAAAGAGTTAGGCTGTAGCCAGGGGTATTCAGGTTAAATATTAGTTAATGTTGGATAAGGGAAGTTGCTCAAAGTATTTAATTCTAGTTTATGTGTACTGAAAAAAAGTCCTGTGAGCATCTACTTGAGGTCTTTTCTGACACAGGCATCTGACAGTACTAATCTGACATACTGCTGTCAGAGAAAAGTTCAGAGCTACCTGGAGTTGTTGCAGAAACGTAGGGGAAAGAATAACAAAATGTCTAGTAGCACAAATGACTGACTTGTGCACTGAATTCTAGGTATCACGTTGTATTAGAATGTTTTGTCATATATAGACCAATAAGTATCTCTGTGAAAATAATTTTTNAGCTTTCACTTTCTGTTCTCCTTAGTCAGAACACAGTCCTGGACCAGTCTGCAATGCAGCATTTGTTTTAGTGCAGCATGGTCCTGGTTTTTGATTTTTAGAGTTTTTCCTTTGTTAAATTTGCTCAAGTTAGTGATTTAAAATACATTTTTTAATGTTTTAAGTTAATATTATAGTCTCATTGCTTATACTTTTCTACTAGTTTTTCTCCCCAGATTAATAATGTAGTGTGACTCCACATATTCCTACTTGCCTTTTTTCCTTGCTTGCACTTTTGATGGTCACTGAACAGTTCTTATAGGTTAGTAAACTAATCTGTGCACCTTTTTCCACTTGGTTAGTTGTCAACCAGTATAAAAAGCCCTAAAAAATCACACAGGTGATCTAAATGACAAATGTATATTTGCATCGGAGTTACTCTTTAAGAAAAATCAACATATTTTTTCAGTTTTCATCTGGGATAAAGGATATATTTAGGGCAGAAAATGCTTGACATGGTAGTGTCTCACACTGAGGTTGCTTTCATTGGTCCTGGAGGAACACAGTTCAAAAATTGAAATTCTTCTCACATGCTACAAATAAAACAGTGAGGACAGGATTAATTAGACAAAATGCAAGAGGACAATCTTCCTTGGATCACTTTTTGAGCAGTGGTTAAAAATGGTGCTTCTGAAATCTAGTGGAGATCCACAATATATGAGGTGAATTGTGTTTTATATGATCCTGGCTTCACCAGCTGCACTCTGCTCAGTCTCGTTTGACAAGTTGATGTGTAGGCATCCACACTGCTGCTGTTAAACGTTGGTTGTCATAAATCCCTGTCTGACATAAAAACTGTCTTCAGTTAAGACTTTATCTTAAAATAACATCTGGCTTGTTTGTTGCTGGTGTGAAAGGGGTGACATTTCAAGAAGTCTAAATAGGAACAATTGCATGTCAATTTTGAGGGTTTAGTGACGATAACAATTTTGTGAAGGAAAATATTACAGTCATGAGTGTTTTTGGGAGCACCCTCTCTATTTTGACAGGCCACTAGACAGACAGTTATTTTTGAAATAGCATTGGGCTGGGGGTGTCAGGAAGCAGAGTGTATTCAAAGTATTATGGTATCAGGTTTTTCTATGCAGGTTATGACATTTGTAATTTGTCTGTTTTGTGACATCTAATTAATGTCCTGTTTGAATTAGATCATACTGCAGGCTTGAAAAATTAAACTTTATCTTCTCACAGCTGTGCTGTATTATCTTCCTACAATACATCTTGTACATTTTGGTGTATTATTAATTTCAAAGATAGCAAATTGTTATCGTCATAAAAAACCCTCCCTTTTGGAATGCCACCGCTGTTTTTTGATACTAGAGGAACTGAACATTACAGGAGGACATGTCTTGTGTCACCCTAGTTACTAACTGATAAGCATTGAAATAGTTTTGTAGAAGAACTATTGCTGGTCATGTTTGTATGCTGATGTAGAGACTTCTGTAGTGTCGAGGCAAAATATTTAAGTGAGCAAGTTCTACTGTTCTCCTGTAATCCTGTTTTGCCCTTTTCTGGAATTCAGAAGCTTCACCACCTTTAATTATCAGGATGATAATATACTTCAGATAATATACTTGCAGATAGATAAAACACACGATAAAAAAATGCCACCTAACAATTATTAGCATTTTTTTTCCATAGACTTATTTCTAGAATGCAGTTTTTATTTTGTGCTTTAATTTGCTTAAAAATATCCTAGTTTCTGTCACAAAGCTTCTCCTTGTGAGTCATATCATAGAATTCTAATTTTAGACTCCCACTGAGTTTTTTAGATGGCACTTGTATGTATCCAAGTGAATCGTCTATTATTGCTTGCAAGAAAACAGGCTTCTTGTTCTTTCATCTAAGATGAGAAAGACCCTTATGAAGGAAGTGTCAACAACCTATTAAGGATCTATTTTAAAAAACAGAAAGAAAAAAAAATCAAGAAGAAAAAACCCAAACCATCAAAAAAACCCTCTAGCTCTTTGGAATTTATTTCTCCACAGTAAACTAAGAAGACTGGTTTGAAATATATTATATTTTACAGGAAGTTCTAACTGATTACTTAATTACACAACTAATGTTTATAGTAAAATTCTGTTTGCTTGGGTTTGGAGGTGTACGTTTTATTTTTCTCATCTGTTAGTAGGCTTTACTTTGAGGCCTCTCCTCATGTAATGTTCTTTTCAGAAGGTGTGTGAAGGAACTAGGGCTAGCTGTAAAAGCTAGCCTCCGTCCTGTCTGTTGGCACAGATCCTGTTTTATTTTGAGTTCTCAGTGATTATTTTAATTCAATAACAGAACAGTTAGGGAACTAGTAGAAAAGCATCCCAATGTCTCAGGATAAGTAACCTCTAGGTAAGGGTGGAAGAAGGAACAATGCTGAGTTACTACATGGTGAGGACGGTTCCTCTTGGGCTCCAGCCCAACCCTGGCAAAACCTGCCTGGAAGCCAGGACCCCACACCCCTGCCTGCTCTCCTCTGTCTCTCCAGTTTATCTGTCCCTTATGCTCCCACTGCTGAGGGGTCATAGCTGTTGACATATGGCACTGTGAATTATTGTTTGGAGTTTCACTACATGGAAAGTAAACATTAACATATTGAGACCTAATTTGTGACGTTTCTTTTACTATAATTTTACCATATTTTATGTAATTACATTTCAGTATTTGTTAACTAGTCTTTAGTACTTTTAAAAGGATTATGCCTTCACTGATGCACATTGGTTTAAGTGTCTATGGAGAATGTATGTAATCTCTTTATAACACTGTTAGGCTTGTAACACAAACATGCAAAACCTACGAATTTCCAAGCTAAAGACTGTCTGTATTCACCCTGACATGAGATATATCTAGAAAATTTAACAACATCTTGTATCCACATAGCTGTTGCTGTGAAATGAGAGTTACAATTTAGTCTACCCAAATCACCATGTTTCTTTTTAGCTTTGCCAGTTTAATTCCCAGGGAAAATTCATTATCCCCTTGCAGAGATGCCAAAGACCTTGTACACATGTGGTATACCATTCGCTTGAAATTTGTCTTTTACTCATACAGGGCAACTAGTGTAGCTTGTCATAACTTGTACATAGACTGTCAGGTCTCCACCAGCTTGCTTGGAGGTTATCACTGGCATACCTGGAGAGGTACAGCTTCTTCACCAAGGACTGGATGTCAGTGTGGACCTTCTGTACATCTTTGCTCAAGGTGCTGTTGCAAGAAAGCTGCTCACTTCCAGACCTTGTGAATGTAGCAGGTGTTCTCTAAAGGCTTTATCTTAAGCCCATTAAAGCAAAGGAAAAATCTTCTTTCCGTAAGGTGAAGGGAATGAACTATAACAGCAATAGTAGGTGAAGAGCATTACTGTTAGCTTTCTGGTTATGGAGGAAAGAAACCCTTTACATACAAGATCACAATATTCAAGAAGATATGAGGCCAAGACAGTGTAGCAAAGCAAAGCAAAATTTTTACTTGCTTATACTGTCTAATAGATTAAAAAAATGAAAACAGAAAAAAGCTCACCTAGGAATGGAAACTGTAGTCTTTAGACTTGACTGTTGGTAAGAAATTATGGTCATTTGTGGGCTGTGCTTTAATTCTCCCAAGGAAACTGAAGTTAATCATTATTACAGCTGAGCTTGTGTGAAGGCCTATCTCTGAATTCTGTTTGTTTTGGCCAGGGTTTCTCTTTTATTGTCTCATTTGCCAAGGTGTCCTTAGGCTTTTCTAGGTTCAAATGGTGCAGCCATTACGAGCTACTAAGCCAGTCACTGTACCAGCCCAATCATTTTCTGTTATTAGTCAAACTGGTGACATCCTTGAGTGCTGTTCTGCAGCCTGGGTGCTTCTATTCTATTCATGCATGGGTGAAGCTGATGAGCCTTGTTACAGTGGGAAGGACAAGAAATACCTTTTAATGGAAGTCACAAAGCTTGTACTCCCATCCAAATGAGGAGCTGGCATTTTTTCCCCAGTGGAGTGTGTTGTCACAAAAACTCAGGCCATGGTGGGGTAAGGTGATGCTTAAGAAAGCCAAAAGCCAAGCTTGTGGGCAGGAGAGACAGAGGTGAGACCATCCAGTGGTTGATCACAAATCAGTGAAAAAGCAAATGTGATGAAGCTGCCGTGTGAGCAGAGGTCTTCTGGGCATCAAGCTTTGTTAGCAGATGTGAGTTGCAGTAATAAAACATGGATAATCATACCCTGATTTGAGACTGATTAGACAGGACATAAGGCTAATTAACCTGGATTTCTGGCTTCTTCGCATTACTGAAGTTGTGCAATGCAGGAAGAATGAGATTTGAAAAGGCATTTGGGCACATAGAGATAAATATTGCCATAAAAAGGCATGATGTGTATTTTTTTATACCTCTTTGAAGCTGAAGAAAGACATCTAAAGACCTAAGAACTTTAAAATCTAATCCGTAAATGTACAAATAAAGTGGATTAAAAAACTTCAGTGGTATTAGCAATCAGAAATTATAAGTTTATTATTTGAAAATGCAATTAGTACCCTCAATATAGGTAGTATTTCTAAACCTAAATACTTATTTATCAGCAGTTGTGAGCCAGTGGGCTATCCTGGAGCTAACAACTTTGTTCTTTAATGCCATGGCCCCTATATAAAAGTGAAGCCATGTGACAACCTTGTTTACATTTCTAAAATACATATCCATCCTACCAAAAAACAATAGCCATAGTGAAAGATTGGATTAATGCTTTTTAATTCAAATTAAACCTTTTTTTGAATACAAACTCTGAGTCTTACTGTGAAGCTTTTGCTTTCTGCTTCCTAAAGAGACAGGAGTTAATTTTCTTTTTTTCTGGCTGGCTGACTGTCTCAGGAGCAGAAAATCTGCTGCAAATTCTCCACATATTATGGAAGGGAGAAAACTTTAGTTGTATAATCTGCTTTTTTGGTCTTGCTTTCCAGAATCGCCTTTTGTTTGGATGCTTTGGTGAGCTCGTACACAGCCTCGTTGCATAATTCTTTCATAATCCTGAGCCTGCCTTTTCATTTGTGTGGTTACTAAGAAAGCTGGAGGTGGGACCAACTGCCTGAAGTGATTTGAATAAATGAGAGGAATCATGAACAGTTAGTTGTTGTGTTTACGTCTAGTTTCTAAGAGACTAATAGTTCATGCTCACTGTCTCTGTGTGTTTGTATTTGAGATCTTGGGCACATTCAAATCCCGTGTTCCCTGGGGAAACTTGTTCCTGCACAAAAAAAGTTACAGTTTGTATTTATTTGTATCCTTAAGAAGTCTTCAGGTTTTAATAGGAAATTACATACATTTATGAATGAGATTAGATAGTGGTATGCCATTGTGCTAATTCTTTAGTGGTCGAGGGTTTTTTCTCATTTTTTTGTTGGATTTTGAAAGAGGCATGCAGTATGTAACGAAATAGCACATTTTGACCTGTGAGGGTGATGAGGATAGTTGATATCACTTTCCACATGGGATTTGAAACAGAGGAAGGTCTCCTTCTCACCCACTACTATGAAAGTGTAAGATGCAGCATGTCCTTTACTACAGTCAGGAAGAATAAATCAGTTCCTAAAACTCTACTGAGCTGGTTAAGTACCAGCTTGGCTCTACTAATCAGGTGCACGTCTATCTACCGATAGAAATCAGGTGCACATGTACCTACCGGTAGCTACTGATAGCTATTTCTGTTTATTATGAGTAGCTGGTTGTTCCCATTGAAGGCCCAAAAAGGTGGGAACTGTGTCACCAGGAACAGGGCTTGAAATTTGTCTTAAAAATTGCAACTTACACATTCAGCAGCATGTTCAAAGAGTCATACTGTAAGTTTTAACAGTATATTTGTTCTTCAAGTTTTCTACATCATTATATGTTAGTAACCAAACATTTTGGAAACTGTATAGGCTGTAGTGCCTTTAAAAAAATAATTTATTCCTGGCATAGTTAAAATGGCAAACCTCACAGTCACAAATATGCAGCTATTTAAAACAACAGGCGTGACAATACAATGATTGTTCTCCAACTGAAGTGCGAGCTGCCAGCACATTTGTATTTTGAATGAGACCAAATCTGTAATCTATGGCATTTCTCTTACAGATTTCAGTGAGCAGCTAATTAACATAAGATTAATACCAGCAGTTAAGGAGCTCAGGTTATTCTCACAGGTTTATGATGAAGATTGAAAGTATCAAGGTGAATTATGGTAATGTCACAGGTAATTCAAAAGAGAGATATAAACAGACTTACATGAAAATCTGCATTGAATTTCCTTTGTAGGGAAGGAAAAGATTGTAGTTGATTGATCAACATTCTGGACAATTAGCTACTTCTTGTTGCCAAAGGAGAAAGTGTAAAGCACAGAAATCAGAGCTGATTTTTGATGAGAGCTGAGTGGAAGATTAAATGGCCTTAAAGAGAAAAATCCCATTTCACCAAAAAAAAAAAAAAAGTCTTTTAATGCTATTTTGCGTCTACCAGCAAGATAAACTTCTAAGTAAAAGTTAGGTAAAAAAGCTATGAATAATGTTTTCAGTGAAACAGAACAAACTAACACATAGGAATACACATAGGAGTGAAAGAAAAAGTGAAGTGAAAGCAAAAGGAACCCATGTCACCTTCTGATAGTTAGAAATGTTGAAAAAAAAAGGTGAGGAAAAGAGATTGGATATCGAGAACAACATTAACATTGCCTTGAAAAATGAAAATGGAGAGAGAAGCTCCTTTTCATGTCTAAGCATAAAAAATAGAGTGGCAAGATTTTTAACTGTGTTATTGGTTGTGAACCGTCTCAGTCAACATCTAGGAGTGTGTTTGCCCTAAAGTTTCATTCTATTCTAGTAGTTTATTGTGGAGGTACTGTACAATATCTGGTAGCAAAAGACGTATCTGCATTCCTCTGAGGACCTACCTCAGTGACAAATCAAACCTGGACTTCCAACTATGATCTCAGTATTATGTTTCAAAATCCTCAGACTCAAAAAGGAGAAGTTCTTCATCTGAATGAGGAATTTCAGTTCTGAGTACAATCGAAATGCCTATACCATCATTATTTGCTTGCTCCCTATCAGGATATGACCATTTGCTAATTACTGGGTGATGGGTGGATGCTGGCTCATGCTTCCCTCATCCTGCAGCATTCCCTTGCACTTGCTCTGGTGATGAGCTCTGAATTATAAAGCAAGAGCTGTTCATTAGTCTGTTATAAATAAGTACTTCCATTTATTCTCTCTTCCTGATGGAGTCTTGTATTCTAGGTCATTACTGCAGTTTCCAAATAATTTGAAGCCCTGAGCCATCTAATTAGTCTGGTTTCAGACTAGTCAATTGTTACCTTCTGGCTTTCTCTTGCCTCTTTTACTGAAACCTATTGCTTGGATTCGGTTACATTTTCAAAACTGTCAATGTTGTGACATCTCTTACTAATAAATGATGTGGATCAGAGCAAGTTATTTTAGCATTATCTAAACTTCAACATTTTTTACCTTTTTGCTGCAGAACCTGAGGCAGGAAAAATTAAAAGCTTGTTAGTAGCTGATATTTGCAAACAATTCAGAATGAGCAATGGTTGTTGGTTCAGATTTGTGTTCAGGCATTGTCATTTAGATTTATATTCTGGAATAAAAATATTTAACCTGAGATGCTGAGATCTAAATATACAACTCAATAGCTTGTCACTGAAAGCCATATGCTGCATTTACATGACCTCTTTCATTCTGTCTCAAACCAGTGCTACAGGATTCTGGTTATCTGCTTTCCAGAAATCTTTTTTCCTTAGTGACTGGACAGAATTTATGGCTGATTGCCAGCAATGCTGGACATAAGCTGCTTTGGCAGATTTACCGTTTTAGAGCTGTGCTTTATTTGGAGGGAGAATTGCCTCCTTTCCCACACACATAAAAAGCAAAACAAAAAAAACCCTTCAGAATGAGACTGAGTTACACCTAGTGCTAAAAAGAAAAAATCACTATGGCAAATGAATCCCAAGCTTAAGATTTTTAAGTTCACTAGGTCTCTGTAACCACAGTGAGGAATGACTGTACTTTGCTGTTCACCAGTGAAGATGAAATCAGATTAAGTTGTTGGCTAGTGATATAATGTATAATCTAATTTCTCTAGTTTCCCTTTTTCCTTCAATTTTAACGTAAAAATTAAGAGGATGTACACATCTAAACTTTTTCCTGCAAATGAAACTCAAATACAGATTGATGATATGGTTGATACTATACTAATATACTAGTATAACCCTTCTACTGCTTTATAGAAAATATGCAGGGCTTGCAGCTGATGTGTTGTCCTTGAGGAAGAGCTAGGTAGCTTGTTGAGTGTTGAGACAGGCTTTTTGGTGAAGCTAGCACAAGATGCGCCAGATAAGACTGTGACCTAACCTGAAATAATTTGTAATTGTCAGCAGTGCATTTCACTGACTTTTTTTTCTTATGCTCAAAGGTAGTTGCAGGTTGGGCACATGCTGCCTCAGGTCATCTGGACAAAAACTACACAAGACTGTAATGGGAAAACAAAAAAGGAAACGCACAGAAGGGAGGAAGTTGTCCAAAAGAACAAGTTGCTCCTACCTCTTTTGATAAACTGTTCACATTTTGCAACTTGAGATTACCTAACAGTAAATTTACAGAAATAGCAGAAGTTGCTCTGTTCAAAGGCAGATCAACACCTCTCAACATGGACTTTGTGGAGCTCAGATATAATAAAACTGTACTGGAGGGGAAAGTGTTTGAAGGTATAACTTCATGCTGTGGAGTTCAGTGTGATGGCTGCATGTGCTCATGATTGTTGGCAGGAGTTTGTATAGATGGGAANAAGCCTGAGCACAGCAAATGTAGAAGTACAGTGATATTATGTTTCAGTTAAGTACTAAAACTAAAAACAAGCAAGTATTGAAACATCCTTTTAATCCTTCTTATGAAGTAGACCTCTGCTGATAATAAACAGAAACATATTCATAGCAAATTCATAGCATTTTATTGCACTTGTGTGATCCTCACTGCCATGTTATTTAATTTTCTCCAAGTTTTTAAGGCAATTATCTTTACATCTGTACTTGGAAGGCCAACCACCTTTTCTTGTGTTTGTGGAGTAAAGACAGTAAAACCACCTCATGAGTAGATATACAAGTACCTTTAGCTGCAGATTTCTATGCTTTTCTACAATTATTATGTAATGTTTATGACTTATAAATAAATATTATAAACACATGTATGTGTTCTTCCTGCATGTCTGTCATATAGAAGTGTGCAGAGACATTTCATTTAAAAAAACCCAAAAACAAACAAACAAAAAGAAAAAAGCACAAAGCAAAACTGGGAAACAACATCCCGTAAAGTGCCTCACAGATTGTAAACATTGAACTGGAAAAGGCACCGACCCCTCTCTTGCTTTAAGGGGAGTTGTAACTGAGGTCATATCTGCCCTTTCCAGTCTGTGCAGTACTCCACCCACAGGTTGTTTTCATGAAGAACGTGAAATCATGATAAAAACATCAGAAGGAAATAATACTTGTATTGAATTTATGTTTTGGATTTTTGTTTGTTTTCTTGAAAGGAGGTTCTTCTTCAGATGCTGGTTATTTTTAGTGCTTGTGACCAAACCAAAAGACAATGAACACTGGACGGAGCCAGGAAAGCTGAGCAAATATAGTATTGGTGAAAAC